>JAQZBX010042903.1:0-21852 GCA_029593785.1 Cabassous unicinctus | reverse complement strand
ATATATATATATATATTTAAAGATGCTTAGATTACCTAAATATTACTCAGAAATTACAGGGATTCCCATGTACCCCACCTCCCAAACCTCCCACAACATCCCCCACCAACATCCTTCATCAGTGTGGCACATCATCGGCAATGGATATACACATCCTGGGGCCTTGCCACCAATCATAGACCACAGTTCACATTGTAGACCACACTCTCTCCCACACAGTTCTGCATGGTATATGCTAATATAAAATGGCCTACATCCATCGCTGCAACGCCACTTAGGACAACCCCCAAGTCCCGAAAAAGCCCCTGTATTTTAACTGCCCTTCCCCTCCCTTCCCTGAAAGCATCCAGGGGCCACCGGCTCCACTTCACTGTTACAACTTCTTCCATTGCTTGAATCACAATATGTCTACAACAGAATACCATTAAGTCCACTCTAGTCCATAGCACTTCCCCCAATCCTGAGGGGACTGGGATGTTGATGTCCACTCCACCTCCAAGTAAGAAAGGGCTGATATCCCATGGATATAGTGGATGGGATTATCCTGCCTGCAACTGCAGGCCTTCTCCATTCCCTCGGATGGCCATTGCCCATCGTTGTCTCCTCACCAGGTGACTTGGATGAGTCCATTGAGCTGAAGGGTAGGAGTTGCAGCTCCACCGAGATTCCAGGAACAGGTGGCACATAGGTAGGCCAGAGGCTCCAGTCTTTTTAAAAACGAAATAGTTTGACACTTTAATATCTCTTATCAGTAATGGATAGAATGATTAAGAAGAAGATGAATGGGGAAATACAAGACCTTAGCAACACTATAAATCAATTTAAAATAACACATCCAACGAAGAACCCACCAAACAGCAGTAGAATACAGATTCTTCCCAAGTGCACATGGAACACCCTCCAAAATTGAACATATGCTAAGCCACAAAATAACTGGCAATGCATTTAAAAAGATGAAAATCATAAAAACGTATTCTAAAACATCAATGGAATTCAATTAGAAATAAACACCAGAAGAAATTAAGGAAATTGTTTTTTTTTTTTCCTTTTAAGGTGCCTCAATACCTCTTCAAAAAATCCTTTTAGGTGTAAAAGTGTTTAATTTTGAGGAAGTACTCAAAATTATTTTCATTTTCTTTCATTGGTCATGCTTTGGTATAAGGTGTAAGAGACCCCAAGCTACCACAAGATCTGCAAGATGATTCCCTTCATTAATTTTTTCAAATTTCATGAGTCCTGGCTTTTAGGTTTAGGTCTTTGATCCAACTTCCACAGTGTATAAGGAGTGCAATTAGGATCTTCTTTCATCCTTTTGTTTATAAATATCTAATTGTTCCACACTGATCATTGTGTTTATCTTTATGTCCAACACCATGTTGTTTTGATGACTGCAGAATTGTTTTACATTTTATTATTTTTTATTTTTAATACAGTTTTATTTTATAACTTGGTTAAAACTCAATCTGAAATTTGTGTGCCAATCATCAATTAATTTGTAAAATATCATAAAATCAGGAGAGTCATTATATTAAATAATAAAATATGACATCCATGATATCCAATCACAGAGCATCTTCTTATACAAATATTGGGAACTATTCATATATATATATTAATATATACTGCTTTATTTTTTAAAGATACTTAGATTATATAAATTACATTACATTCAAAACATAGGGGATTCTCATATGCCCTGTTCCCTACCCCTTTCATAGTTTCCCACATTAACAACATCATTTTTTGGTTTGGTACATTTCTTAAAATTGATGAACACATTTTGGAGCATTGGCACTAAGCATGGATTATAATTTATACTGTAGTTTACACTATCTCCCACACAATTTTGTAAATCATGACAGAATTTATAATCGCCTGTATCTGTCATTGTAATGTCATTTAGGACAATTCCCAAGTCCTGAAAATGCCCCCATACTACACCTATTTTTCCTTCTTCCTCATACTTGAAAGTAAGGAAACATGATACCTTCAACTTCACTCTTCTTTCTTTTATTTGAGACCCCTTTCCCTTCCAGATAAATTTGATAATTGCCTTTTCTATTTCTGTAAAATAGGCTGTTAGAATTTTGTTTAGCATGGCATTGAATCAATAAATCACTTTTAGGAGAATTGATATCTTCATGATTTTTAATCTTCCAATACATGAATATGGAATGTACTTCCATTTGTAGAGGTTTGCTTTGGTTACTTTTAACATTATTTTGTTCTTTTCTGAAAACAGAACCTTTACATCTTTGGCTAAATTAACTCCTAAATATTTGAGTCTTTTCTTGATATTTTGAATGAAATTTTTTTTTCTTGATTTACTCCTCAGTTTGTTCATTACTACTTTAAATACAGTACTGAGGATTGCATTTTGAGCTTTTATCTTGCCAATTTGATTAACTCATTTATTAGCTATAGTAACTTTGTTATAAGTATTTCAGAATTATCTAAATATAAGATCATTTCACCTGTGAATAGTGAGAATTTTGCATAGTCTTCTGATTTGTGTTGCTTTTATTTCTTTTCTTGAGTAAATGCATTAGCTAGAATATCTAGCAAAATGTTGAATAACAGGGGTTTCATTGGTCATCCTTGTCTTGTTACTGACGTTAGAGGGAATGCTTTCAATCTTTCCATAATGAGTGCAATGTTGGCTGTTGGTAATTCATGTATGTCCTTTATCATGTTGAGGAACTTCCATTCTATTCCTAAATATCAGTGTATTTTTATGAAGAAACAATGCTGGATTTTGTCACATGCCTTTTCTGCATCAATCCATATTGTCATGTGTTTTTTCCCCTTCAGATTGTTAATGTGATATATTAATTAATTATCTCATGTTGAAACACTGTTACATACCAGGAATAACACATACTTGATAGTTGTTTATAATTCTTTAATATGCTGGTGGATTTTATTTGCATGTATTTTGCTTTGAGTGTTTTTTTTTTAAATCTATGTTCATTAGAGAGCTTGGACTGTAATTTCCTTTACTTGTAGAATCTTAAACTGTCTTTGGTATTAGGGTGATGTTGCCTTCACAAAATATTGGCTTCATAAAATTTGTCCCTCTCTTCAATTTTGGGAAGAGCTTTAACAGGATTGGTATTATTTCTTCTTGAAATATTTGTAGAATTCAACTTAGATGTGATCTGGTCTTGGACATTTCTTTGTTAGAAGATTTTTGATGACTGATTCAATCTCTTTACTTCTGATTACTATGATTAGGTCTTCTATTTCTTGTAGTTTCAATTTTTTGTGTGTGTGCATTTCTATGAAATTGTCCATTTCATCTTGTGTGCCGAATTTGTTGACATACAGCTTCTCATAAAGCCCCCTTATAATCCTTTTCATTTCTGTTGTGTCGGTCATAAGGTACCCTCTTTTATACTTAATTATATTTATTTGCATCTTCTCCCTTTTTTTATTAATTAATCTTGCTAAGGATTTGCTCATTTTATTGATCTCAGAAATTCCACTGTTTGTTTTGTTGATTTTGTTCATTATGGTTCAGACAAAGGAACAAATCAAAGCTCTGCATGAAACACAGAATTTGAAACAACCAATCAGTGATTTCCATATATTAACACCTAATTCAAACAAATCTCCTAAATCAAATCAAGAGTTGTAGGACAGCATGACTACAGAGATAAAAGACATTAAGAAGACACTGGGTGATAATAAAGCAGAAATTGAATGCCTGAACAGATAAATAAAATAGCTTATGGAACGAAATATACAGCAGGTGAGATTACAAATACCTTAGAGGCACACAACAGTATATTTGAATTCATAGCAGAATGAATCAGTGATGTAAAAGATAGAACAGCAGAAATTGAAGAGAAGAAGAGAGAGATAGAAAAATGGAAAAAATCACCAGTGACTTTTTGGAGCAGAATGATAGAAAAATGGAAAAAATGACCAGTGACTCTTGGAGCAGAATGATAGCATGAGGCACACCAACATTTGTGTCATGGAGTTCCAGAAAGAGAAGAGAAGGGAAAAGGTACAGAAAGAATATTACAGGAAATAATGGCTGAACATTTCCCAACATTCATGAAAAATATGACTATAAATATCCAAGAAGCACAGTGTAGTCCAATAAGAATAATTCCAAATAGACCTCTTCCAGGACACATCCTATTCAAAATATCAAATGCCAAAGATATACAGAAAATTCTGAAAGCAGCAATGGAGAAGTAAAAATTTACATACATGGGATGTCCAGTAAAACTTAGTACGGATTTCTCAGAATATATGGAGGCAAGAAGACAGTGATATAATATAATTAAGATACTGAAAGAGAAAAACTGCCAGCCAACAATTCTTTACCTGTCAAAATTGTCCTTAAAATATGAAGATGAGTTTAAAATATTCACAGATAAACAGAAACTGAGAGAGTTCTTAAAAACGAATGCAGCTCTGCAGAAAACACTAAAGGTAGTTCTTCACCCTCAAAGGAAAAGACAAAAAAGGAGGCTTTGAGGAGAGTGTAGAAGTGAAGAATATCAGAAAGAGTAATCAAAAGGGTAAAAAGAGAGACATAAATTAGATATGACATATGAAAGAAAAAGGATAGAATAGTCAAAGTAAATAATACCTTTACAGTAAAAATGTTGAATATTAATGGATTAAACTCCTCAATCTGGCACCAAGGGATTATTACCACGATCCAACTAATGATGCATTTGGAAAAATGCCTTGACCAAAAGGGGGAAATATTAAATACAAATGAATTTCTATGCCTTAAGAAATTTCAAAGTGAGTCAGGAGGTCATTCCAGGGTTATGTTTTTGCAAGAATCAGCAGGATCTCATTTGACTGTCACAGAAAACAGTGCCTCCAATAACAGGTCTCCTGAGGGCTCTAGAGACATCCAGAAACTAAAAGCAGGACAGACAGTTCAGGAATTTGGCATCCTGTCAGTGGACCTTACTTTGCAATTTATGCTCCCCAGCAGAACAGAGTGAGATTCATTTATAGGTTCTATACACATGGCTTATCTGCCATTTTAATTTGAACCTATAATTTATACTTTACTTCTTAAATATATGTCCCAGAGACTAAAATCTTCAGTCAGTTCATGTGCCTTGTTGAGCCCTGAATCTCAGCAGAGTTGCAACACCTACTCTCCAGTTTGTTTGACTCAACCAGGATAACTAGCAGTGGGAAGATATTGGACAATGCCTATCCAAAGGAACAGGGAGTTTATCCAACTGCAAGCAAGACAGTTCCATCCATCTTCCCTATGGGATCTAAGCTCCCTCTTAATTAGAACAGAGTAGGCATCAATACCCCAAAATCTTCAAGACTGGGGAATGAAAGTGGACTAAAGTAGACTTATTATTCTAGCAGTGGAAGAACTTGTATTATTGATATAAAAGCAGTGGTTTCCAGACATTATAAGGGGAAGGAGAGGGAAGAATAAGCATTTTTGGAACATTGAAATTGTTCTGCATGGCATTGTACTGACAGATACAACCATTGTACATTTTGTCAATACCTATAGAATTGTGCAGGGCAAAGTGTAAACTATAATGTAAACTATAATCTATTGTTAGTACCAATGCTTCACTAGCTGTTCATCAGTTGTAACTAATGTACTACATGAATGAATGATGTTAATGTGGGAAAGTGTGGAAGGTGGAGGGGGTGGGGTATATGGGAATCCACTATAATTCTGATGTAACATTTTTGTAATCTAAAACTTCTTTGAACAATTTAAAAAGAAACATGAATGGGCCAAAAACAAAAAAAAAAAGACATAGATTGGCAGAATGGATAAAAAGGTATCATTGATCGGTATGCTGTCTACAAGATTCATGTTTGTCCCAAGGATATAAATAGGGTGATAGTGAAATGTTAGAAGGAGATATTCCATGCAAAAAGTAACCAAAAAATTTCAGGGGTAGCTATAACAATACTAATAACTGGACTTTAAATGCAAATATATTAAAATAGGTAAAAGCCATTATATATTTTAAAAAGTGACAATCAACCAAGAAAAAATATAAACTATAAAAATCTATGCACATAACCAGTGTACCTAAAAATACATGAGGTAAACCATGGCAAAATTGAAGGGGGAAATAGATAACTCTGCCATAATTATCACAGACTTCAACATACCAGTCACATTAATAGATAGAACATCTAGTCAGAGGATCAGTAAGGAAACAGAGAACCTGAATAATAGAATAAATGAACTAGACCTAACAGATATATACCGAACAGCACATCCCAAACAGCATGATAAAAATTCTTCTCAAGTGTTCAGGAATCATTCTCAAGGGTAGACCATGTATTGGGTCACAAAACATATTGAATAAATATTAAAAGTTTGAAATTATATGAAGCACTTTCCCTTACTATAATGCAATGAAACTGGAAAGCAATAAGATGTAGAGAACTGGATAATTCACAAATATATAGAAGTTAGCCAAAAGACTCTGCAGCAATCAGTAGGTCAAAGATGAAATTGAAAAAAATTCACAAAATATCTCTAGACAAATTAAAACAAGAATACAACATAAAAAGAAAAAAACATATGGGCTGCAGCAAAGGGAGAGATTAGATGGAAATTAGATCCTTCAATGTCTATATTAAATGGGAATAAAGAGCTAAAATCAAAGAGTAAGTGCACATCTGGAAGAAATAGATTAAGAGCACCAAACTAATCCCAGTGCAAGGAGAAAGAAGGAATAAAGATTGGAGGAGAAAGAAATTGAGAAGAAAAAAGCACTAGAGAGAATTAACAAAAGGAAAAGCTGGATCTTTGAGATGCTTAGTCAAAATGACAAACCATTAGCTAGACTGAAAATGAAAAAAGAGAAAAATTATGCAAATAAATACAATTAGAAATACGAGGGGAGCAATATTACTGACCACACACATAATAAAAAGACCATATTGTGATACTATGAAAAATTGTGTGTCATCAACTTTGATAAACAATATAAAATTGACAATTTCCTAAAATAACAAGAACAACCTACACTAATTCTAGAAGAAATAGAAGACCACAACACACCAATCAGAAGTAAAGTGAGGGAAGCAATTGTCAATAACCTTCCCAAAAAGAAAAAGAAAAAGGAAAAGACCAGGACCAGATGACTTGACAGGTGAATTCTACCAAGTATTCCAAGAAGAAGTAATACAATCCTGCTTAAGTAATTCCAAAAATTTGAAGCAAAGGAACCAGTTCCTAACTCATTCTATGAAGCCCATATCTTCTTAATACAAGAGCCAGATAAAGATATTACAATAAAAGAAAATTACAGACCATATGTCTAAAATGAATACAAATGCAAAACTCCTGAGCAAAGTACTTGCAAATCGAATCCAACAGCACAAAAAGTTACACACTCTGATCAAGTGGCTTTTATTGCAAGCATACAATGGTGGCTTCACACAGGAAAATCAATTAATGTTATACACAACATTAAGAAAATGAAGGGGGAAAATAACCACATGATCATCTTGATTGATGGAATAAAGGCATTTAATAAAACCCAGCATCCTTTCTTTATAAAAACACATGGAAAGATAAGAATAGTATGAAACTACCTCAACATGATAAAGGGCATATATGAAAAACTCTCACTCAACTTTGTACCAGGTGAAATTTTGAAAGTTTATTTTCTGTGATGAGAACAAGAAAAGGATGCCCACTGTTACCTCTGTTATTCAAATGGGTAAGCAATCTCTGGTGTATACATTCAATGGACTATTACTCAACTGTAAGAAGGAATGCAGTGTTAACACATGGGATGACATGGATGAACCTAGAAGTAAGCCACGCACTGAAGGAAAAATATTACATGACCTCACTGATAGGAATTTACCAAATTGAGCAGACTCATAGAGTGAGAATCTGGAAGATAGGTTTACAGGAGACAGAAAGGGAGAAGAGGGTTCTGAGCCAATGTCCATATCGGCAAAATCTCTGATAAGGTGAAATGGTGTAGTTGTGCAATGGATGGGCATGATAGTGGTATAGTGATGCTATTGGGTTAGATGGTGCTGGCATGTAAGGGGATAGTATGGGGGTAGTTGCACTGTCCATGGAAATGGAGGGAGGGTTGGGACAGAGAGCAGATAAACTCTGGGGATTTGTGGATATGTGGTTGAAATGACAATGTTGAGTATGGTTTTTGGCAAATATGGCAGGGAAGGGTTACTGGTTTAGGGTATTGGATGTAGGGGGTATGTGGGACAGGGCACTGATGGGGCAGGATTCCAGGGAGTATGTGAGTGTTTATCCTGTCATAGTGTGTTGTATCAGTGGATGGAGACCCACACAATGAATGGGATGGTGTTGGATTCCCAGTGGTATGACATAGTTAAGGTGCTGAAACAAACAAACAAAAAACTGATAGCTAAGTATTCTGTATCCAGTAAAATTGTCATTTAAAAATTAGGGAGAATTCAAAATATTCTCAGATAAATAGAAATTGATAGAACTTGTCAACAAGAATCTTGCCCTTAAAGAATTACTAAAGGGAATTCTGCATATTAAAGGAAAAAACAGGAGAAATAAGGTTGGTGGAGAGTGTAGAAATGAAGATAATTAGTAAAAATAGCTAAAAGGATAAAAATAAAAATAAAATATGACACATATAAGCCTAAAGAAAAAATGGCTAAAGTAAATACTTACCTTTACATTAATAGCATTGAGTGTTAATGGATTAAATTCTCCATTAAAAAGGCACAAATTGGCAGAATGGATAAGGAAATATGACCCATCTATATTCTGTCTACAAGAAACTCAATTAAAACACAGGGACAAAACCAGTTTGCAAGTGAAAGGTAACAAAGGTTGATTTTCTATGAAAACAGTACCCTTAAAAGAGCAAGAGTAGTTAATTTAATATCAGACCAAACAGACATTTAAAACAAAAAAACAGTTGATTCCTGAATTTGTGGATCTTGACTCTAGAAGAAACAGCACAATATATTAGTACCAATATGAAGCATATATGGACTCCTGGATAACTTTGCTCCAGCACTGCAAGTTATTTGCCACTTAGCTGTTGCTGTAACTGAGCCTTCAAAAGGCCATTCCATATTCTATCAAACCAGATGATTTGAAGTGATAAAGACAAGTGAATTCAAGCAGCATTGAACCTTTGCCACACTCTAGTTTCTTTGAAGTGAATTCCTTGATCAGAAGTGGCCCACGTGGCGCGAGGGGCTGATGCAGTGGAACCTCACAGCAAGGGGAAGATAAACAGACATGGAGAAGACACAAAGCGAATGGACACAGCAAGCACAAGCAGCAAGGGGGGGATAAATAAATAAATAAATAAATCTTTAAAAAAAAAATAAAAAGAAGTAATGATGAGGTGAATACCATGAAAGTGAATGAGGCACAATGTAAGCCAAAAGATGGTAGTTTTGGCAGAAGCATTTTATGAAGGGAAGAAAATTCTGTATGCATATTGTCTATTCCAGTAAGAAAAATCACTGCTTCTTACATAATGTATGCAGTCTAATGTAATCAACTTGCAACTAATTGGTCTCTCAGCAGTGTCTCTAGCCTTGTCAGCTTTGGTGAGAGAAAATCCATGTTGGTGGGTCTGTACATAATCTCCCTGTACATGTTCCCTTTAGACAATGAAAGGAGTAGCTGTGGAAACAGGCTGACTGCTAGGCACAGAATGGGTCATCTTGTCCACTTGCTTATTAAAACCTTCCTTTGCTGATGTCACACTTTGGTGAGAATTCACATAGGACACAAATATATTCATGTTTTTTTCTCATTCAGAAAGGCCTATCCTCATAACTCTTCCACAGGCCTCCTTGTCACTACTTTTCCTACAAAGATCTTTTTGAGTCCTTTCCCATCTAAACCATTAGGAACAGCTGTGGGTCAACAATCACATATATTACCATCCATGCAAAATGATCATCTAGGCATTGACAGGGAGGATTTTCTTTCATCACTCTCCCACAGGAATATCCCAAAAATAGGCTGTAGTGCTAAAGCAGTCCACTTAGGGGTATTACACACAAAATGCAGAACCATATGAATTGCATATAGACCAATTAGTCAATTTGAAAGGGGATTTTAGGTTATTCACCAACACTGCATTCTTCAAGTCCTTGACAATGGCTCTAATCTACAAATTTCCTTCAGGAATGTGGTCTTGCTTTTGATCTCACAGATTTTAGAATGAATCATGAAACAGGAGCATCCTATTCAGAAATTAGAAGGATTTCCACTTTGGGGGTAAAAAGGGAACCTCTTATAAGGTGAACATGGAGGCAAGTGAGGAAATGTTCTGTTAAGCTGATATTGTTTCTATTTATCATAAAGTTGTCTCAGAAAGTGGGGAGAAGATATACATTGATTAGTATGGTGCGCTTGTCCACTCTGATAACATATCTCTATTGGTCTGAAACTAGTTTACTACAAATTTTTTTTTATTAACAACCCTGTAGGGTGAGTTCCATTTTCTCCTAAAGCCCCTGTAGGTTAATTGTGTGTATATGTATGTATGTTTGTTTTCTGGGGAAAGTCCTTCTCAGAAAGGGGTTCCCTCCAGGTAATCTCCAATATAAGAGACAATTTTCTTTTACAAACACTGGATTTCCTAGAGAAAGCAGTTCTTGAGTCTTCCTTTGGCCTTTTCTACCATCATAGCCCTAACTCTAAAGATCATGGAACCAATGTGAAGAGTACCCAATTTTTTGTATGTCTATTCCTATAATTAATTCTGGTAGTAGGGAAATAACCATGAATGAATTGAAGAAGCCGCTGGACACACTCTAAAATGGACCCAAGTTAAAATTCCATTGCACATCTTAATTTCATAAGGCCTTACTCTGACTGGTAGAACACAGTGATGCTTTATGGGACTATTGATATGTGAGAGACACTGTCCAGTAATCCTTAAAAGTCTGATTATTTCCTTTTGCCCAACACAGTCACCCTGTAAAAAGCCATTAGTTTCTTTGGGGAAGGCTTGTAGTAAGATTAACCGTATTAATTTTTGGCAGTGTAACAGGGTCCTCCTCTAGGGAACCTCAATTTATTCCTGAGGTTCAGGATCTATAAACTTTCAACCCTGTCAATGGATTAACAGACCATGACTGTAAGCTTTGTTGATGCAAAACAGACTTCTGTTAAATGGATACTGAACTTCTCTAGTTATACAGATCAAGTGAATATATTGTCGACTGCCCATCTATTTTCTTTCTAGGGAAACTATGATCAAACAGTCAATATCACAGATCCCCTAGAGCCAGATTATTGTGATTATTTCTTTGATTCTGGTGTTCATTGTTCATTATTTTAACCATGCTCACTTTGGAGATGGTGTACCTCCATTTATTCCCTGATATGCTGGGATACAATTTACCTCCATTGCATTTGAGGATCCCGGTTTAGGGGCTACAGTTGCAATCATAATTTATGACATATGTATGAGACACAACAGAGCTCTTCAAGGATGTCTAGAATTCCTTCACAATTTTATTTTTCATGGTATCTGAATTGTGTGTCTTTTGGAACCTACAACAGTGATTGAACAGGTCATACATTATAAAACCACTCTAACATACCAATATTTCTAAGCTTTCTGATAGCTTCATCTAAAGCATACCTAGGTGGTTTTAGCATTTCAACTTCAGTGAAAGTAAGCCATCATTTGGTTCATGTTTTGATCATCAAGCAATGAAATTGCTAGAGTCCTATCTAAACCTTACAACATTTTGTACAAAATCTATGCTTAGTGGGTCCACACCTTCCAAAATTATGTTCCTTTCACCATTATCCCAAATCTTAACTTGCACATGTCCCCAGATTTCTTTGTGTATAAATTGGTAAAATCACACAGTTTTTTTGAAATGGAGTCCACCACTCACTGGTCACACTTTGTACCTCTCACTCTATATCCTGGGTCTGCAGTCTATTTTTATCTCTATGGCAAATAAAGATAGTGGTGGTTGGTCTAAAGAGGTTCAGCAGTGTGTTACAAGGCAACAACATCAGGATAGACTATTAGAGATTTCTCAGGAAGAGCAAGGTTAATCTCCTCAAGCAGAGATGGAAAGGCTTCATCTCCTGGACACACACACACAAAAAAAAATACACACACACAGGGGAATTTAGTCTTCAAAATCCCCATCTTCACCAGGATCTTCTTTATATACCCATTACAATTTTCAGGACACAATTTCCCAGTCAAAACCCATATGTTAATAGCAGAGACCTTTCATATTTGAGTATCCAATCTATGTTATAATTCAGCCACTCACAGAATTAAACTCTGAATTTGCTTTCAGAAATTTTAGTTCTACAGCTACAGGAGATAAGAATTTTTTTTTCAAGTCACACAGAGAAATTTTCAGGTTATATGAAGCACTAGCTGGGAATTTGAATGTTCTTTCTTCACTTTCTCCATAGAAATTATGAGCAACAGACGGTCTCATTATACTTGTTAGCTTGAATAATATTCTCTTATGAAATTCAGTCATTGAGCTCCATTTCTTTTAGTAGTATTTTATTAGCAATATTCAGTGGTGATATTTTCTTAGCTCTATTGACTCACCATAACAAGGACAATTAATGCCCACTTTATCCCTGTAAATTGAGTCATTAGTGTGCTTAAATCTAATCAGATTGAGTAACAAATTACAGAAAATCAGAAACCCTTCAGAAAATTAATCTGTAAGAATCTGTTCCTCTATACCCAGTCTAAATACTAATACCTGTCACAGCTGTGGTCCTCCAAAGAAAGAGAATATATATAAAGAGATCTATTTTAAGAAATTGGTTCACATAAGTGTAAAGGGCTACCAGACCAAAATTCAAAGGGCAAGCCTGCATGCTGGAAATTCAGCATTGTTTTTGCAGTCTTTAGTATAAATTTTCTCTGAGATATCAGTAGGTTTGAAACTTAGACAAGACTTGATGATGTAGTTGAGGCAGAATTTCTTCTTTATGAGGAAAAGCTAATTTTTCCTCTTAAGACCTTCAACTGATTGGAAAAATATCATCTGCACCATTGAGGTAGTAATTTTTACTGAAAACTAACTGAGTGTAGATGTTCCCAGCAACATCTAGATGAAAAAACTGTGACCAAACATTTGGACACAATAGTATAGCCAGCATGAGATATACAATTAACTGTCACACAAGCTAAACCAGTAAAAATAGGAAAAAGTCTTTAAAGTCCCTCATTATGTTCTGTGAGGAATACTCCAAACCTATCCATAAGGATGTGATTAATTTGTCTTTAACTTTCAGGTTCAGTTAGAAACCAATTTTAGAAATAGAAACCACTAAGGCAATATAGAAAAAGTAGGTTGAAAGAGGAATAATAGAACAAAATATTCCACACAAATAGTAGCAAAATGAAATCTGCAGTACTATACTAATATAAGGGGGAAATGTTTTAAGTCAAAAATGTTACAAGGGACAAAGAAGGATACATAATGATATGAGTCAATTCAAAAAGAGGATATGATTACTTTAAATATATATGCAACTAACTACAGTGCCCACAAATACATGAAGTATATTTTGACAGAAAATTTTAAGAACTAGACAGGTCTAAATAACTAGTATGACATTTCAATACACCACTTTCAATATGAACAGAAAAATTGGACAGAAGTTCAGAAAGGAAAAATAAAAATACAACAATATTATAAAACAACTATACTAACAGAAAAATATAGAACACTTCACCCAGCAGGAGAAAATGTACACATATTTCTCTAGTGCACATGGCCATTCCCCAAGACAGATCATGTGTTAGGTCACAAACCAAGTCTCAATAAAATTAAAAATATTGAAATCATACAATCTATCATGTCCAAAAGACAATGGAATTAAGTTATAACTCTATAACAGAGGGAGAGTTATAAAACTCCAAAATATTACTTAATATGATGGCTATAAGATGACCAAATACTGGAAAGTAACTTGTTCCTCTTTCAGTTGTAGGATACAAAGGAAAGAATTATATGTAAGTTAAAAAGTAATGAGATGCAACCCTCTCTTAGTTCCAAATTCCATTTCTTGTGGTCAAGAACATCCTGTTGAAGCAATGAAGTATGAGAACCAGCTTCAATCAGTTGGCCAAACCTGCACAGAAGAAGCCCCTGGCTGTCCTCACTTCAAATTGCTTAATTAATATAGTAAAATTCCCACCCAGGGGTGGAATTATCTGTCCCTTTTATGACAGTGCAATAAATGTGCAAGTGTCATTTCCTGAACATAGTAATAAAACAATTCTATAACTAACTACGTATGTTCATCCATATGAATAAAAGCTAATGCATAATCAGAGCAAATGTTAAGTAGTAATTTATGTATTTAAGCAAGAGTACAGCTGCAGGACAGGGAGTTAGGTCTAAGTGGCTTCAGACCAAGCTTGGCTCCTCTCTGCAGACATAATAAATGTCAGTTCTGCCTAAATCTTGTATTAAAGTTTGTTTTTTTCCTAGACATCTCTGGTTAACCCCAAAAGACTAGGTTTGGGGCCTAACAAAAACACTCTTATACATCATTTTTTAAAGAAAAAATCATAAGGGAATTTAGGAAATATCTTCTGGTGAATGAAAATGAAAAAACAACATACCAAAAATTATGTGATGCAGGTAATGCAGTGTTGAAGGGAAGAATTTATAAGTCTTAATGCTTACATTCAAAAAGAAAAAAAGATCATAAAATAAAGGTCTGACCTCAAAACTACATGGACTAGGAGCAGAATAGCAAAGTAAAACCAATGGATCAATTTTTAAGGAAATGGCAAAGATTAGAGCAGCGATAAATGAAATGATTTGTATAAATAAAAAGAAAGTGTGAATGAAACCAAAAGATAATTCCTTGAAAACTCTTTAAAATTGACAAAACTTTAGCTAAACTGACAAGGAAAAAAAGGACAGAATCCAAATAACTAAAATTAGAAATAAAAATGGGGACATTACTTCTAAGACCACAGATATAAAGAGGATTCTGTGAAATGTTGCATGCCAAAAAATTAAAAAACCCAGATGAGCTGTAAAAATACTTAGACACATAACAATTACCTACACTGACGCAAGAAGAAATGGAATATTACAATAAACAAATAAAAAGTAAAAAGATTGAAACAGAAATCAAAAATCTTCCCACAAAGTAGAAACTAGGACCCAAGAGCTTCATTGGTGAATTTTACCAAACTTTCCAAAGAATTAACACCAATCCTGCTCAAACTCTTCAACAAAATTGAAGAGGAGGGAACATCCGCTAATTCTTTACACAAGTCCACCATCATGTTTAATACCAAAGCCAAGTAAAGATATCACAAGAAAAGAAAATTACCAAATAAATACACCAATAACTTCCTCATCAAATACTAGCAAATGAATCCAATAGTATCTAAAATTAATTACACACCATTATTCAGTAGTAATTATCCTGAAAATTTAATAGTTATCTAACTTAAGACAATCAATTAATGTCTTATATCACATCAATAGAATGAAGAGAAAGAAAAAATAAATCATGATCACATCAATCGATGTATAAAACATATGTGAAAAAATCCAGCACCTGTTCTTAATAAAAACACTTAGAATACTCAAAATAGAAGCAAACTTCTTCAACATGGTAAAGGGAATATATGAAATACCAACAGGTAAAATCATTCTCAATAGTGAAAAACTGAAAACATTCTCCATAAGATAAAGAAGACAAGGATACTCACTGTCACATCTGTCATTCAACATTGTACTTGTCTATATAACCAAAGCAATTAAACAATTAAAAATGGGGGAAAATATCCAGATTGGAAGGGAAGAATTAAATTGTTTATATTTATGGAAGGATGATTTTATATATAGAAAATCCTAAAAATAAAAAAATATATAAATAGATAAATAGTTTCAATAAATCAGCAGGGTACAAGATCAACATACAAAATCAGTTGAGTTTCTGTTCATTAGTAATGAGCAATCTGAAGAGAAAATCAAGAAAAGAATTCAATTTTCAATAGCAACTAAAATAAATTATATAAGAGTTTAACCAATTATTTAATGCAAAAATTTTTTAAAATTATTTAAAACCAATTATAATCAGCAAAGTATAAAACATTGCTGAAAGAAATTTAATACCTACTTAAATGAAGCAATATTTTGCATTCATAACATGAAAGATTAAATATTGTTAAGATGTCCCTTTTACCCAAACCAATTTATATATACAATGAAATCCTAAACAAAATTCCAAAAGCCTTCTTTGTATAAATGGAAAAGCCTATCATCAAATTTATATGGAAGATTGAAGGGACCCAAATAGCTATGAACATCCTGAAAAAGAAAGGCAAATTTGGATGACTCACAATTTCCAATTTTAAAATTTATTACAATGATACAGTTATCAAATCATATTACTGGCACAAGTACAGAATTATAGATCAATGGATTCAAATAACAGTTCAGAAATAAATGCTCATATCTATGACCAATTGAATTTAGCAAGTGTGTCAAGTTCACTAAATGGGGAAAGAATAGTCTCTTCATCAAATGGTATTGATAAAATTGGATATCCGATTGGAAAAGAATGGAGGTGGCCTTAACTTTACACCATATACAGAAATTAACACAAAAAATGGTACAAAGAACTAAATTTATGAATCAAAACTACACAGCTCAAAGAAGAAAACATAGGGAAATATCTTCCAGATCTTGGGTTAGGAAATCTTTCTTAGCCTTTTCAACAAAAGCTTGAGTGAAAAAAGAAACAAACAAACAAACAATAAGTAAAAGAGATTTTGTCAAGATTTAAAAAGAAATATATGCATCAAAGGATTCTTTTAAGAGAGTAAAGTGATATCATAAAAATGGTTGAAAATATTTGGAAAACATATATCTGATAAGTGTTTAAATATCCAGAATATATAAAATCTCCTGCAACTCAACAACAAAAAAACAAACAACCCAATTTTAAAAATATAGAAAAAATGTGAGGAGACATTTCTCCAAAAAAGGTATGCAAATAGCCTATTAGCATATGAATAGATGCTCACCTTCATCAACCATTATGGAAATGCCTGTCAAAACCTCAATGACATACCATTTCACACCCACTAGAAAGGCCAGATTGAAAATAATAGAACAAATATTGGAGAGTTAGTGGAGAAATAGGAACCCCTTTATATTGTTCATGGCAATGTAAAATGGTGCCACCACTGTAGCAAACAGTTTTGCAGTTCCTAAGAATGATAAGGATAGAGTTACTATAAGACTTGGTAATCCCACTTCTAGTTAAATTCCCAAAATAATTGAAAGCAGTGACTCGAATAGATATTAGTACACTAATGTTCATAGTAATAGTATTCAGAATTGCAAAAAGGTGGAAGCACTCCAGATGTCCATCAATGGATGAATGGGTAAACAAAATTTCGTACAAACACAAATGGAATATCATTTGGCTGTAAAAAGGAAAGAAATTCTCATACATGCTACAATATGGATGAACCTTCAAAACATCAAATTGAATGAAATAAACTAAATACAAAAGTACAAATATTGCATGTTCATATAAATTAAGTAGATCATGGAAATCATGAAGTCAGAAATAGCATATGGATTACTGGGGAGTTAATGTTTAATTGATATGAAGTTTGCCTTTGGGGCAATTATAAAGTTTTGATAAAGGATGGTGTTTGATATTGGCACAACATTGTGAATGTAATAAGAACTATGAAATTGTATAAACGAAAATGAATAAAATGGTAAATTTTGCATTGTATAAAGGCTGACAGAGTGAAATTTAAAAAATATTATAGAACTCTACAACACACATTGAAGAGTGATCACTAATATAAAACATAGATAATAGTTAATACTTAAAATAATGTTTTTTTTTTTCATAAAATATAACAAAACTATCACACAAATGGAAAATATTAATAGTAGGAAAACCTTCATGGGAAGAGGGGTATTTGGGAACTCTGTACTAACTACATGATTTTTCTTAAAATTACAAGTGCTTTAATATTAATGAATATAAATGAAAAATGTATGTCAAATCAATATTTTTATGCAAATATACATGGAAAATTATTCAGAGTAGTGAAAAAGTGAAAGAAATTTTCAGGAACTGAAAAATGTAAAAATAAAGGCTTGTACACTCATACAAGATAATAATATTGGACTGTAAACAGAATTAAAGTATTGATGCACTGTACAGCATGGGCAAACCATTAAAACATTACATTTAGTGAAGGAAGTCAGTCATAATAGACCATAGAATGTATTATTCCATTTATATAAAAGGTGCAGAAAAGGCAAATCTATAGAATCGCAAAATAGATTAATGTTTGCCTACAACTGAGAGAGTAGGGGAAAAAATACGGATTCCTAATAGAGATGGTGTTTCTTCTGAAAAGGGATTACAATGATCCAGTATTAATTTTGATGATCCCTGCACAGCTATATAAATACATTAACCCATTTAGTTGATTACTCAACATGGTAAATGGTATTCACATACCATTTCTGGTATGTGAATTCAATCTCAAGAACCTTTTGAAAAAAGTTAAGCCCATTAAATATATATTGGTTCAAGAAGAATAGAATTGTACAAGTGAATAGATATTCAAAAGTACATTGACCCACACTCAGAGGACACTTTTTTCAATTTCCCATGTATAAACATACGCAAACTTTTGCATCACTTTGTATCTTCTTTCTTCTAAACTCATCCACATCTGAAAGGACCCTAGAAGTAGACAGTAAATACAGGACATTTGGAGTAAGAAAAAACAAAGAAGGCAAACATGTCCTCTTTCCCTGACTCTGAATGGCCAAGGATAAAGTAAATTCAAATTTGACAAAGGAAGCATTGATATTCCAGTAGGTTTTTCTTTCTGGAGCAAAGTGCTTATTATATAAAATTTAACTTTTATTATCTAAGGTGGCTGACCAATATTTTACTAGAAGGCAGAAAGGCAAAACATGACACTTTGGATATGAAATATCAAATGGTAATGACTAGAGTGATTTCTATTATCACTGTACTGAGGTTAGCTTATTTGATGAACTAGTACAGGTTTAGAGCAGGGGGTAATAGAAATGAAAGGGTGTAAGGATAAATATATGTGCAAATTGAAATTATTTTCAAAGTAAATTTGGCACTATTTTAGGAAGAGAAATTTAAATCTCCATTGCATTATATACTCTGGTATTATATTTAAAATATATTACTTCTATAAGTATATATAAGCTGAGAAGATTGAAAAAACTCATTAGTGTTTCTATGAGGATATTCAGAATATTCAAAAGATTACCTGGTATCTCGAAGAGTAAACACTTAATTACAACAGCTTGTGTGGTGAATCTAGGTGACTGGATGAAATTGAATTATATGGTGTGTTTCTAGTTAT
Source organism: Cabassous unicinctus (assembly GCA_029593785.1). Taxonomy (NCBI): domain Eukaryota; kingdom Metazoa; phylum Chordata; class Mammalia; order Cingulata; family Chlamyphoridae; genus Cabassous; species Cabassous unicinctus. The sequence continues at coordinate 2,464 of JAQZBX010042903.1, read as the reverse complement.
GGTCTACCATTCTGAGTGAAGTTGGGGATATAAGTCCAAATTGTTTATTGACCAGTGCCCTTTATCTTGTTAGCCTTGAAACAGCAACAATAAGAACAAAAGCAATGATAATAATAGCATATAAATAACAACTATATTGTTAACCTAAAGTTATTTTCTATTTAGGCACAATAAAAATACATTTTAAATTTTAAGTAACATTTGTTAAAATGATATTTTCAGTATCATTGATCACATTATGTCAAATAATTTTTTTGACTTAAGTGGAAATAAAACTAAAATATATGAAATTAATTTTAGGGAAATTAAAATATAAAAGTTACTCTACCAAAAATGCAAGTAATGTAGAAAAATATAAACAACACTTCAAACATATTCCATATTCAATGATTGGAAAAAATCTACTATAAATAAAAGTTTTAGCTCAAATATAATCTTGCATTAAAAGGAATCAGTCTGAATTGCCATTAATTTTCTGAAGAACCAAACAATCAATTTCTAAAATTAAAATTAATGCAAAATGATCAATGCAAATAACATCTTTTGAAGTGGTGTCATTAAAATAATAGATAGTTATATTACCAAATACTGAATAAATAATACAGTAATGTAGTAATGCAAGAATATATCCAAAGAACAGAAAAAGTGCTCACAAATATGTGCATATATTCAATGTAATTTAATAACTTGATAAAAAGTTTGCCAAAACCACAGAAGTAGATTGCTTGGTAGATAGTGAAAGGAACACTAATTAGCAAGAGTGAGAAAATTCACATGTATCCTTTCTTTCTTGCTCTAAAATGGTGGGATGCAGATAGATTAAAAGCCTATATTTAAAAGGTAAAACTACAAAACTAAAAGAAAAGAAAAAAACTATTGTAAAATTGCAGTTTAATAAAGTCCCTGAAAAATGTCTAAACCCACAAAATACTGGCAAAATAATATATTGGTGATAAAATAAATGCTCTATCTATCAAGAAGGGCACATATACAAACACACATAACATGTGATTGGAATAATAAGATATGATGTCCCTTGCTCCAAATAGAAAAGGAATAAATATATGTTAATGCATTTTAATAAAACCATTTTCAAATCAAAGGAATATGGACAGAAATCCAAAAAAGATGGACAAAATAATTATTGAAATGTTAATTCCCATAAGAGTGTCATTAGAATGTTTAATTCATTAATAACATGAAACATGAAAATTCAGGGAAAAACACATTATAAATAAAAGAGCAATAATGGAAAGTTCTACTACATTTTATCAAGGATATGGTGCAAGTATAATGATGCATTGCTGATAAGATAATAAATGGCTGAAGGGATTGTTGAAAAAATCTTTTAGTAAGCTGAGGGTTAGAAGCATTTAGTGAGGCATGGATTAGGAAATGGTTAAATGTGGTAGGTATATGAGGTAAACTGCAGTAGTTAGAACAACAAAAAAACATATTAGTTATACTTCAGCAACTCTCAGTGATGAGGTAAGCAAACAAACAAAAATGACTGATTGAGATTTATTTCAAAATAATATTTATTAGAATTTACAAAGCATATCAAATACACAATGATATTCACATTCAAAATTATTTAACCCTTATGTAGCAATTTTATGTGAAGAACAACTGCTTGTGGATATTGTCCAATTGGAGTATTAAATTGATATGGTCTTAATCAATTCAAATTTAATTATTAGAATAAAGGTTATCTACATTTCTGGACATCAGGGAAATAACAAAAGCTTTTTATGATTGCTAATATAATCACAAACACACACACACACATACACCTGGAATGATAGCAAGTAACGATATACAGAATTAAGCATTACATAAACTATAATTCTAGAAGCAGGTTTCCAGAATATTGTAAACAAATTGTTTTCTAATGTGATGGAATCATGAAACTTGCATAACCTCACGGTTGCTGGCAGGAAATTTACCAACCCTGTGTGACAGCATAACTTAGTCAAGCTTTTGCTTATTGCTTAATTTTTCTTCACATATCTGCTGTCATTATCAGCCTGAAATGCATCAGTTTCTGGATTACCTTTAATCCACTCATTGTGTATTATCCAATGATCTCATGTGCAGGAATATCCATGACTGAATTCAACAATATCATAAAACCACATCCTTATCCTTTGTCACTCTAAATGATAAAGATTGAGCTTCAGCATTAAATGTTTATCAGAATTTTTGGTGTTCTATGAAATGGAATTTTACTTAATTTCGTCTTCATTCTTTGAATGTCTACAAGATAATAGATCACTTTTTCCCTAATATAAATGCCTTATTCCTCCCAACAGATATCTCACTTACATGCAAAATTGATATGTATTTTATTTTATTTTACTTTTAACATTTATTTTTATTGTGGGTAAAAATCAAAATTTTCACATTACATACAAATATTTGTAAAATGATATATAAATACATATGCATATATGTGCATTTGCTT
>JAQZBX010042902.1:11071-21949 GCA_029593785.1 Cabassous unicinctus | reverse complement strand
AACGGGTGCTCTATCCATTGCGCCACACCCGCTTCCTGCCATGAGGTTGCTGCATCAGCCCACCGCACCACTCAGGCCGGCGTGCCCTCACAAGGAGGCCTCGGGACGCGAACCCGGGCCTCCCATATGGTAAACGGGGCCTCTATCCACTGAGCCACACCCGCTTCCCTGTGATGTTACTTTTGCCCCCCTTTCCATCCTCTATTCTTTGGAAATAAGTCACTATGTGCAGCCCCACACAAGAAGGGTTGGAGGAGAGTATCTGTACAGAACTCTTTTGTAGGGAAGATATTTGTTTCTTCTCATTCACTCATTCATTCATTTATATGTATCAGCCTGGACTCGTGGATATTTATTTTATACTTTGTGGTTAACGCCAACACTACGTCATCTATTTTGTTGCTCAGCGTCAGCCACTAGGAGAGCTTTGGGTTGGCTCCTCTGTCCCTTCGACATCCCACCATCATTCTGTGTTCTGAACCCTTCCTTACCTTCCTGCGCTACAAGATGCTCACCGCGGGTTCCTTTTGTAAATGGGATTTGTATTTTCCGTGCCCCGGGTCTTAGAACCAGCGATTTCTCTGGGGAGCCCTGGTTCCTTTTATTTAAGAATGGTATTAGAAACCAAGGTCTGGTCTGTGGACGTGCTCGTTGCTGCTGGGGTGGCACTTCTGGGCCCTCTCAGTGGACAGAGGTAGGAATATATGTAAGTCAACTTACCCATATATTCACACATAGCCTCCGTTATATTTTGTAGCTGGTATCAAAAGGGAGTTGTTTAATATATGCAAATTTTGTTTCCCCAACTTCAACTAAATCATTGTTTTTCCCATAGCAATTCTATGACATCTGACTAGTATTAGCTCCTTTTACAGAGAAGGAAACTGAGGCTCAGAGAGTTTAAATAGCTTGCACAGATAATATCCCAGGGTCTAGGAGGTTTCAAACCCAAGCTTCTTCCAGGAAGCCCCGCCCAGTGCTGCCTCCCTGTGTCCTGGTGATGGTAAGAGTGGCTAGACCCTGGGGAGGCTGGCTGGCTACACTCAGTGGGAGGCATCTTTTTTTTTCTTTTTTCTTTTTTCTTAATTTATCACACCCCCCCCCCGCCCTTGCCGCTTGTGCTGTGTCCATTCACTGTGCATTTTTCTGTGTCAGCTTGTCTCCTTTAGTTGTGTCATCTTGCTGCGCTAGCTCTCTTCTCGCTGCGTGGGCCATCAGCTCTTTGCGCGGGTGCGGGCCAGCTCACCTTCACCAGGAGGCCCCAGGAATCGAACCCGGGGCCTCCCACATGGTAGACGGGAGCCAAATGACTTGAGCCACATGAGCTTCCCTGGGAAGCAACTTAGTGGTTCTTAAGCCCACCTCATGCCAGGCATCTGAGAGGCAGGGGTAGCGCCGGTTGAGGCTCAGGGAAGTGCGTTACTGCTGGGACAAGTGAGGTGGAGCTGTTATAAATGGTCGGGACAGGTCAGCTGTATGGCCAGGAAGACTGGGCCAGAGGAGTCCAGAGAAATGGCCCCTGGGAGCTTGATGCAGTCCAGGGAGGACAACCCCAGGGAGAGGCTGGAATCAGGACCTGCCTGGAGGAAGCCATGAGGGGAGCGGTGGGGAGGCTGCCCCTCTGGCTGGCCTGGGGAGGCTGTGGGCAGAGAACTGGGAGAAGCGGAATTCACCTGGTGCCTTCCTGCTCCTGCCCAGGCCCTCTCAACTGCATCCCAGCCCTACTTTCTGTGGCTTCATCCCCTTGGCTGGGCTGGGGCTTCCCCTGAGTCTCCTCAGCCCCCCAAGCCTGAACCCCCGGGTGCCCCTTTCTCCATCTTGTGCTTCACAAGATAAGAAACAGCTGGGTAAGAATGAAAACGCACCCCCAGCCTGGGAGAAACACCCTCTGGTTGCTGTCAGCTGCTCCCTGGAGGCTGCTCTCCCTCCCCCCGGCCCCGCATCTAGCCCCATCGCCCAGGCTGGGGTGGGGTGGTTCACTGTGCTTCCCAGGTCCTGGTGGAAGCCCCTTGAGGCATCTGAGGCAGTGCCATGGTGACCCCAGTGTGCCACGGTCCTGTCTGCTGAAGGAGCAGATGTGCTCGGATGCGTGGGTGCTTGGTGGGTGCTTCCTGAGCTTCTGGACAGGAGCAGGTGAGGAGGGCTGTGGGGGCCCTGGGGTTGGGCAATGCAGCCAACAGCACCCCGGCAGCCTCCCCTTGGGAAAGGAGTGATGATGGAAACTTCAACATTTACAGCCCAGGCAGACGGGCAACCCAAGCCCTCTGGCTTGCTGGCCTTTGGGACCCTGGGCACCAGGGCTGCCCCCTGCTTTCACAGTTCAGCTCAGCCCCGTGGGTGACCCGGCCTCCCCAAGACTGGGGGTGCTTCTCTCCCAAAATCCCTCTCCTCAGGGCCGCAGGCTGCCACTGGCCACCTCCTGAAGCCTCTCCTGGTCCACTGGGCTCACATGAAGTTGAGCTTCTCAGAAAGGGCCAGGCTCAGGAGCCCTAGGTCCTAGGCTCCAGTCCCTGGGCTGCCGCCTACCCGCTGGACAGTCTTGCGCAAATCCTTGTAGCCCTCTGAGGCCTCATGGCTTCATCCATGAAAGGCACAGTTACAGCACCTACACTCTAGAGGGGGCTGGGGGGCTGGGTGAGCACGGGGGAGAGGGAGCTGCTCCCAGTGATGCTGGTGACAGTCTGCAGGGCTGCGTGGGAGCCTTAGGACATCCCTGTCCTCTGTGTCCTCCATCATTACGCACACACCAAGAGCCCCCACTGGGGCCAGGAGAGGGCTCCCACACAGCCCTGTTTGTGGTTCCTGAAGCACTGCCCAAGGAGAGGGAGGAGGAGGGAGCCTTGTCAGAGAGGGAAGCCAGGAAGGTTTTCCAGAGAACACCCAGAGCTGGCTCCTAAGGGTGGGCAGGAGCGCCCCTGGCTGTGGGAGAAGAGGGGGCTCCAGGGAGGGCAATGGGCCCACCAGAGGCGCCCTAGGGAAGACCCTCCTCACTTGATGTCAGTCCCATACACCCTGCTGAAAGCCGAGAGGGAAGTGGGGCTTCATTTATTTACTCCCTGCCTAGCCCCCCAAAGGATTTGAGGCAACTCACAAACCCCAGAAGCCTGAAAAGTCAAAAAGTGAGAGGGAAAACCTGTGAAGGGGAATCAGGGCCTGAAGACCTGGAGCACATGCCAGAGGTGGCCGCGGTCTGGCGCTGAGCTTCCTGACTGCCTGAGAAGAGTGAAAGGCCATCAGGCCCAGACCCAGCATCAGGAGAATGAAAAAGCACCCCCTGTCCAGGAGAAGCTGTCAGCTGCTCCCTGGGGGTGCACCCCTCCCCCGACTCAACCACACTCTTCCCAGGCCCCCTCCTTCGCCCCCCCAGGCAGAGGTGGGCACGTGGTCTGTGCTCTCACGGGTCCTGGATCCCATGTGTTCTAGAACCTTCCCTCCTAAGGGCAAGATTTTTTATTTATTTTTAATGCATCTCAGCCTCCTGACAAGCAGCAAGATTTGGAATATTTGTTGAAGATGAATAAATGAAATCCTTGGGCAGTGCAGAAATGTATCCCAATGTCTGGGAAGCTCCAAGCTGAGTGAGATCAGAACGTGAGAGCCCCCCACTTGGGGGAGGGGGCTGGGCAGGCCCAGAAATCCCAAGCTGTGGTGGGGAAAGAGCTGCTCTTCCAGCTCCGGGGAAGGAGACTGGGGCTCTGGGAGTCTGGTTTGGGGGCTGCACATCTTTGAGGGCAGCTACCGGTGCAGATGCAAGCAGACAACTTGGCCTTAGCAGTGACGTGGTGTGGACTGATTTCTGGACCTTTCTATAATTGTTCACCCCCAGTCTTGTTGGGACAGGGATTTGGGGCTGAGCTACTGCCACCTGGTGTGTTGGACTCAGCTCCCTCTGCCCCATAAGGGCCATTTGGAATATTTAGTGCCTTTTACCCCCTGTGGCAGGAGGAAGGTGGTCGGGCCTCAGAGGCGGCTGCGAGTCAGAGGTCCCCTTGGAGCTCGCCCTCTCCGGCCTCAGTTTCCTTCTTCTCTCGAATGGAGACACCAGGCTGAGGCGGTGGACTCAGGAATCACTTAGGTAAGAGCAGAATAAAGGGCTTGGCACGTAGTAGGTTCTCAGGCAGCAGTGGAGGCGTCCGCCTGTGGTGGATGAGGAATGGAGGCCTGGCGCAGTGCGGGGACTCGCCCAAGGTCACACGGCAGGGGCCGACCCCGGGCGGCCTGGCTCCACGGGCCGGGCTTGGTCGGGAGCCGGCTTGCGGGGCGGCGGTGGCAAAGCGATGTTGGGAGGAGCGGACGTGGGCGGGGAGGGATTTCTATTTTGGAGCGGGTGATCCGAGCGCGGTACTCGGAGGGGGATGGGGCCCTCCGCGGTCTCCCTGCCCCCTCGTCACCTTCTCGCGACCCTGCCCGGGAGGGGCGTCCCGGGGTGCGGGTGGGAGGGGCGGGCGGGCGGTTACCTCATCGCCGCCTCCTGGAGGCTCCGCTCGCCCGCGCCGCCGGCTGGAGCGGCGACTCCAGGCGCCGGAGCGAGGGCAGGTCGGAGGCACCGAGGCGCCGACAGGCAGCGCCACCCCCCCACCCCCGGCTCCGCTGCGGGACCCCCCGCGCCGCGAGGAGGTCGGACCTCGGTGCTCCGCGCCGGCCGGCGGCGCCTCCAGTCGCGCTGCGGGGCGGAGGCGGTGTCTGCGCGCGGCGCGCCGGGTCTGCTCCCTCCCGAGCTTCTGCGCTCGCTGGAGCTGCTCGTGCGTCCGCCGTCGGCCCGCTCGGCTGTCTGTCCGCCCTCTCCGCCGCCTGCTCCGGGCTCCGGGCGCTGCCGGGGGCGGCGAGGAGCGCGGCGGGGCCGGGGCGCGCGGGACAGGGCGCGCGGGCTGCACGGCCGGGGGGCGCACGGCGCGGCGCCGGCCCATGAGGCTCCCGGGCGCGGGGCGCGGCAGCGCGGGCCGGCCATGGGGGGCAGCCTGCGGGTGGCCGTGCTGGGCGCCCCGGGCGTGGGCAAGACGGCCATCATCCGCCAGTTCCTGTTCGGCGACTACCCCGAGCGCCACCGGCCCACGGACGGGCCGCGCCTCTACCGGCCCGCGGTGCTGCTCGACGGCGCAGTCTACGACCTGAGCATTCGCGACGGGGACGGCACTGGCCCGGGTCCTAACCCCGGAAGCCTCGAGGTAGGCTCGAGGGGCGGGCAGGGGCGTGTGACAGCGAGTGTGTGTGTGTCCCCGTGTGGGCTGTCCCGAAGCCCCCCGCCGTGTTCAGGGATTGAAGGATGAATGTGTGCAGTGGGTTCCTTCCTGGTACATTCGTCTCGCCCCCAAGCTCAGGCCCTAGGCCCGGCGGTTTTGCACAGTGTCTTTTTCTCTCCCTCTGGTGGGTGCCTCTGCCTTTGCCTGTGCCGCGGGTGGGAAGGGATCAGTGCATGGCAGAGCGTAGCTGCGTCTCCCCGAGGGTGCGGGTTGCGTGTTGGGGCCTTAAGCAGAGCCTCAGTGGGAGAGACGGAGGCCAGACACAGGGGGGTCCTTCTCACCCTGCCCCCCCCTTCCTGTGACCTGGAACAAAGGCTCGTTTAGTAACTTGTACAAAGTCCAGGACAGACTTGGAATCCTTGGAGATGGATGCCTCCAAGGAGTGAAGAGGAAAAAGCAAGCAGGATTAGGCAGTATTTCGTGGAAGGGGCGGCATCTGGGCTTAACCTGGAGGGATGAGTACAGTTTTGATTAAAGACGTGGCAGAAGCTTTCCAGGTGGAAACAATAGCTGAGGCCTAAACGCCGACACCTGCAGGAGAACCCGTGGGGCGTGGAAGCCAGGGAGGGTGTCCACGGAGGAGTGGCCTGACCCAAGTTGGGTTGTGGTAGAGGCAGAATGCGAAGGGGGGAGACCTAGAGGAAGGACAGGGCTGGTGGCCTCCTGGCTCCAGGCACCGTTTGGAAATTTTTAGGAGACCCCAAGGGCCCAGGGAGCTGAGGGAGGGGCAGCTAAGGATGAGCTATGGGGGTGCTGGGGCAAGGCCCTTGCAGAGGGCCAGGGAGCCGGAAGGTGAGGAGTGGGCGCCGACAAACCCTGGCCTCCCACCCCCAGGAGTGGCCGGACCCTAAAGGCTGGAGTTTGCAGGACACAGATGCCTTCGTGCTGGTCTACGACATCTGCAGCCCGGACAGCTTCGACTACGTGAAGGTGCTGCGGCAGCGCATCGCCGAGACCAGGTGGGGACGCGGCCGGAGGGGCAGGGGCTGCGGGGGAAGCTTGTGCCTCTGGCCTAGCCTTTGCCCGAAAGGGTGGGTGGCTGTCGTGGGCCAACGGGCCTTTGTCCATGGGAAGGTCTCCAGCCCTATGTGGTCTCTGGCCCACGGGGACCTGGCGTTTGCTGGGGGTCTCTGGCCGCAGGGGGGGGTTGCTCCTGCCGTGTGTATATCAACATTGGGGGGATTCTCCCGCCGTGGAGTTCCTGGCACCGCGTCTCTGACCCACCCCCACCCGGCCCCCAGGCCGGCGGGCGCGCCCGAAGCTCCCATTCTCGTGGTCGGCAACAAGCGGGACCGGCAGCGGCTGCGCTTCGGTCCGCGGCGCGCGCTGGCCACCCTGGTGCGCAGGGGCTGGCGTTGCGGCTACCTCGAGTGCTCGGCCAAGTACAACTGGCACGTGCTGCGTCTCTTCCGCGAGCTCCTGCGCTGCGCTCTGGTGCGCGCGCGCCCTGCGCACCCAGCCCTGCGGCTGCAGGGGGCGCTGCACCCGGCGCGCTGCAGCCTCATGTGACCGAGTTAAACGGGGCCCGCCGGTGCGACCCGGGTTGGACAAGGAACACCCAGGTCCCGGGATTGGACGAGATTACCCAACTTCTCTGGAATTGGACAGGACAGACTCTCCTTCCGGATTGGACGATGAAAGCTCCGTCCCAGTCTCCTGGGCAACAGCTCTCTTTAAACTTAACTGGACCCAAGACAGGCTCAGAACCCCATTGGATAAGAGCGGTTCTTTCTGGGACCTCATTGGACCCGAATGCCAAGTTCCCATTGGATGGAAAGGACTTGCCTATGAATCTGATTGAAAGTCCCCAGGCCACTCCTGGCTTCATAGGACAAAGCCACGCTCCTCACGAGGCAATAAAGGGGAAAACGACTGATGCGCACCTGGCTTTTCTGGGGTGGGCAGGATAACGGGCTGGTCTTAAGTCTGCAGGTTGGACTACAAAATCCCAGTGTGTGATGAGGGGCCCAAAGCTGAGCCCCCAAGAAGACGACAGAAGTAACTGGAGCAAAACTTTACTGAGGTTCTGCAGGGCCACGGGGGCCTCCTCTAAGGCATTCAATAATATTAGTAATTAAATAGCAACGCTCATCCCCCAACTGGAATGTACAACCGGTCCCATTGTGCCATGTGGTCCCGAGGGATCTGGTCCCATGAGGTCTGGTACCCGGGAGGCAGAGGGGGCTCCCTGATGCAGAGGGGTTAAGGCCACAGAGGAAGAGGAGGAAGGGGGGGGCTCTGGGGCAGCTGGGCCGCTCCATCACATCCAGGCATCCGGCTCGGCCCTCGGGCTGACCGAGCGCGTGGCATGCCAGGCCCCGGGCTCCGTGGGTCCCGGCGGGCGGCGGGGGGCCCGTGGCGTGGGGATGCGGGAGGGCTTCCGGTCTGGCTGTGTGTCCATCCGGCCCCGTGCCCAGGTCTGTGAGGGCTCCAGGCCGGCCAGGGGGCTCCCCAGTGCATCTGGCGGCACCCCCCCACCAGGGCAGGAGTTGCCCTCATCAGAAGAGCTGGACAGGGCTGGGCCGCGGGGCCTGGGCAGCCCATTGGCTGTCCGGGTGGGGTCCCCGGGGGGGCCACACTTGCCACCCAGGAAGCTGAGGGATGAGGAGGAGGAGCTGGAGGAACAGTAGGCTGAGTCCGGGGCTGGAGGGTCCGGAGCCCGAGTTGGATCGGGGGTGGGTCCAGCAGGGGTCCCACCAGCAGCAGCAGCCTCGAGGGCACGGGCATTGGCCAGGAACTCCTCTTCCAGGCGCTGGATGAGTTGCTGCTCCTGCTGCGGGTCAAGCTGCAAGGGCGTGCGGAAGACACTGGCCGGCGTGCCCAGCTCTGGCCTGGGGCTGGAGGTGCGGGAAGGCCGGGGTGCCGCAGGGCTGCGGGCACGGGGGGTCTGGGGGGTGCTCCTGCCCGAGCCCCCACTGCCCCTACCCCGTGGCACCCACGAGTGCTGCCCGTCTCGGTCCCTGCGCACCAGCAGCACAGCCTGCTCCTCGCGGCTCTGGCTCCGGGCCCGCCGGGTGGGGCTGGGGGCTGGCAGCTGGGCCCCCCTGCCCCCCAGGGCCCCACGTGGCCGGCCCCTATCCAGCCGGTCCCGGGACTGGCTTCGAGGGGCCGGGGGCCGTCTGGGGGAGGCTGGGGTGCCTGTGGTCACCCGCCGGCTGGGCCGCTCCTTCCGGGGCCCAGTGCCTGGGTCGTCACTGCGGGGACCCCCGAGGGGGCCGCTCTGGGCGGAGGATGCTGAAGAGTCGCTGTCCCCGGAGTAGCGGCGGGAGCGGGGATTGGGGGGCAGCTGATCCCGGGGGGGCCTAGGGCAAGGAAACAAGAGAGGGGGATGGAGGACTGGGGTGAGAGAGGCAGGGAGAGGAAGGAGCAGATGTGTGGCTGGCAGGTGGGACCTGTGGTCTGGGGGTGTCGGGGGAGGGCTGTCAGGGGCATCTGGCTGCCCTGGGGACTCCCAAGGAGAAGTGAGACTCGGCAGCAGCTTCCTGCAGAGGAGGCATGGCCTCTGGGAGCGAGGCTTCCCCTCCCCAGGCCTCCAGTCTCCCCCGGGGCGGGTCAGGAGGAAGCCGGGGTTGGACTGGCTGCCAGCCTGCCTGCCCGCCCAGCTGTGTTGTTCGTTTGGTTGCGTTGCCGTGGAGATGGGAAGCCAGGCCCCCGCCCCCACACATGGGAACTTTTCCCAGGGTTGAGTCACTCTGGAGCTGCAGGCTCCTCTGTCATCAGGGCCTGCGCCGACGCCCTGCCATCCCCACCCCGTGGACCCCTCGCCCCCACATCCTCTCGCAGCTCACCTGAGTGGGGTCTCAGATCCTTCCTTGGAGCTGCGGAGGCTAATGGGAGTCACCTCGGGCCGCGAGCCCCGACGCTCACCCCCGGGGGCCGGGCTGCCCGCGCGGGGACTGGGGGTGGGTGATCCCCTCTGGGGGGAGAAGGTGCGGGTGCGGGGCTGGGGTGGGCGGTGGGCTGCGGGGAGATGGAGAAGGCGGTCGTGAGGGATGGAGGCACACGGCGTGCACCCTGGGTCTGAGGCCCCCGTCCGCCCTCCCGCCCGGGCACTGACCGGTGGAGGAGCAGCGACACGGGTCATGCTTGTCCAAATAGTGCTCCAGCGTGTCCCAGCCGCCACCCACGCGTACCATCACGTGGCTCCTCAGCACCTGCGGGGCCAGTGTGGGCGGGTCGTGGCCTCGTCCCGGGGTTCTGGCAGTGCAGCCCCCTGCACCCAACTGCGGGGCAGCCCCAGACTCTTACCCGCACAAAGATGAGCAGGCTGGAGTCTCCCACACGGTACTTCCCCTCCGAGACCTTGATCATGGGGAACTGGTCTGGGCAGGTACAGCGGCCCAGGATCTCTCTCACCTGAGGACAGATCAGGGCTCAAGTTCCTCCTCCTGGGATATAAGCCAGCAGCTCCAGGCTCAGGAAGAAATAGGTTCTTTTAGGGAGCAGGGGTTGGAGACTGTGCTGCTCCAAGGCCAGGGTGCAGCACTATGCTTCACCCTTCCCCAGCTACCTTCCTGGGTATTGGGGTCGGGGAGCAGACCAGGAGAGGAGGATGGGGCTGGGACCCCCTGGAGGAATGCCCCCCCACACAACCCCAGAGCCTGGGGGAGCCCCGGAGCCCGTCCTTGTTCCCACGGGCAAGGAGGCTGAGGCCCGCTCCAGGCCCCCGGAGGAGGTTGGGCATCAAGGCTGGGGGTGCCACACACACGTGGGCACATGCATGCACCAGCGAACGCACACCTGCACGCTTGCCTCCCCGCCCCCCAGGCTCAGGGCCGTCGGGCTGGCTGTGTGGGCAGCCTGCCCACCTCCCAGCCACAGCAGCTCCGGAGGAAATGAGCAGGTGGAGCCTCGGGTGACTCTGGCCCAGGACAGGAGGTGGGGCAGCAGCCTCTGCCCACGGCCATCCAGCTACCCCCCGTCCTGGGTGGACACACCATAGCCCTGACCTCCCGATAAGAAGGAAACTCTTGGCCCGGCCCCGGGGGTGGCGAGGACGCCTTGGTCCTGGACGAGCTGGAGGGCGCTGGGGCCACGGGCTGGAGCCTCCTACACTCAGAGTGGGGTCGATCCTGCGGCTCCAAGCAGGATGCCTGCTGGCCTGGCTGTCCCAGATGTGCACAGGGCCCTGGGAGGGAGGAGGCGCCAGCCTGCGGGGCCCCTGGGGCTCACCCAGGCACTCACTGAGTGCCTACTGTGTGCCAGGCATTTTGCCCAGGCCTTTCCATGCCTCAGCTCAGCCAAGCTGCAGGGCACCCACTCAGCCTTGGGTTCCATGAGGGTGTCGATTGCATCTGTCTAGCACCCAAGTGCAGGGAGAGCATACAGGAGGTGCTCAAATCACACAGCTCCCGGGTGAATGAATGTACTCCCCCTCCCTGGGTCCATCCATCTCCTGGGGCCAGGTAGACACTTGGTGCTCAACATCTGTGCTATCCCTTCCATGGGGTAGGCTGCCCTGCAGAATATAATACTAGGTTAAATTTCAATTGCAGAAGAAATGGTTCGTAAGTAGCAATCATCAATATCAAGGGCCTAGCATAATGGTCTGTCTTCTTTTACTAGGCACTGCCCTTGCACTTGAGGGATTCTTGCTGTCCTATTAAAGAATGTAGCAGAACTCTCCAGGATGAGAATT
>JAQZBX010042902.1:0-10971 GCA_029593785.1 Cabassous unicinctus | reverse complement strand
CATCGAGATTGCGCAGGTCACTGGGTGTCATGCGGGGCCCTCGGGCGGGAGCCCCTGGTGCAGCAGCAGCCTCGGCAGGGTCCTCCCCGGTGGTGGACGCGTTGGGAGCTGGGGGTGCCGCGCTCAGCTCACGCTCAATCTCCTGCTCGAACTGCACGAGGCGCGGGGCGAGCAGGCCCAGGCGGGCCCCGCGACGCGCCACCTCCAGCAGGCACAGCACCACGCTCTTCTCGTTCTTGCGCAGCACCAAGTCCTCGGTCTCAAACATGAGCACCTCGGGCACGCCCAGCTCCACGCGGCACCAGCCGATGAAGGTGGCCACGTTGTCTCGGGCCACGAAGGAGCCAGGAGCCACGCTGTGCGCCTGGAAGGCCACGCCGCGGGCCGGGCGGGCGGCGGCCAGGGCGCGGGCGGCCGCGGTGACAGCGTTGGCGTGTTGGCACAGGGTAGTGCCCGTGGCCAGCCCCGCCAGGAAGCCATCGCCGCCACCGGGCAGGCCCAGGCTGTACAGGGCGTTGAGCCACTCGGCCAGGTCCTCCTTCATGGCCTCCACGTAGGCCTCACTCGAGCGGAACGGCCGCACGCTCTTGGCTGCTGAGCCCGCGATGCCCGTCACTGGGTCCGCCATGCCCGGGCCAGCCGAGTTACTGTGGACGGGCAGGGACGTGGGTCAGGGTGGCTGCCAGCACCCAGCAAGTGCTCACTGCAGAGCAAGCTCCCTGCAGGCCCAATGCTGGGGCCTGAGTCCCTGCTGTGGGAAACCTCGCTGTGCCTCAGTTTCCTCTTCTGTGAAGTGGGACAGTAATATTTACCTGCCTCATAGGACTCGGATAATTTTCATAAAGACTCAAGAGTCTGCAAAATACACAGAGCACGTGCTCCTTAATTAAGTGCTTACTGTTTGGCTGTCCTTGTATGGGAGGAGGCGCTGATTGCCTCATTTTATAGGAAGAACTTTGCCCCAGCGAGACGCAGCCCAAGGCCTGGCACCCCTCTCCCCCTCCCCAGACTCTCCCCCTCCCCAGACGGGAGAGGAGCCTGGTTTATCTTGATTGCTCAGAGGCTGGGACCCATCCCACTTCCTCCAGGAAGGTGCCGGCTCCTCCCTCAGTCCCCCTTTCCCAAGGACTGTGCCCTTATAATACTGGCCTAGCAGTGATTACAGTAATAGTAACAGCCCCGGACTGTGTGCGGTGTGCCCCCTCCCGGCTTCCCCAGGGCTCTTCCCCGAGTCTTCCAGGCTGGCAGGGTCCCGTGAGATTATCTCCATTTTACAGATGAGGAAACTGAGGCGCAGACTGGGTAAGAGCTAGCCCAAGGTCTCGGCGCAGTAGGTGGCGGAGCCGGGAGCCGCGTTGCGGTTCTCAGGGCTCGATCCCGCAGCCCGGCCATCCGGGACAGGCCCCGCCTCCTCCGAGAAGCCTCCCCAGCACCCCAGCCCCGGCGCAAGCCAGGCCGGACTTGGAATGTCGTCCCCTCGGCCCGGCTGGTTCTCAGGGCCCTGGCCCAGAGAGGGAGTGAGGCCGCCCAAGGTCACACAGCCCGGGGGACCAGAGGCCGCTGCCGCCCGGCGCCCACCAGTGGGGGGGGGTCCCTGCGCTTACCTGGCTCATCCCGCAGCCCCGGGGAGCATTGCCCCGGCGGCGGGAGCCGGGGCCGGGCCGGGGCGGCCGCAGGGAGGCGCCGCCCGAGCCACCGCGGATGCCGCTCCTGCCGCCAGCGGCCTCCGGCCTCCGCTGCTGCCGTCTCAGCCCCGCCTCCCTGGAATTCGGATCCGGCCCGGAGGGGGCGGGCGGGGCCGCGCTCTCTTAAAGGGGCAGCGCTGCTCCTGGGCGGGGCGGGATGGGGGAGGAGCTGGAGTCTCCCCCCACCCCCAGGGGCGGGCCGGGAAGCCGGGGTCTCCGAGCACCCTTTGCGCGGTCGTTCTGGTGGCACCAGGGCCCCCAAGTGCCCCCCCCCACCTCCTAGCCCCGAACAGCCCAGGCACCCCTGTCCCCCCACCCAGTCCAGTCCCCAGGGTCCTCTCCACCCTCCTTGGTCTTCTGGGCGGAGGAGGGTTGGACTCCTTTAATTGCACAGACACTTCCCCCCACAACACCGCCCACTCCAGTGCCCTCCCGGGGCGGGCAGCACGGCCTGTTCCCGAGATGGACTCAGGAAGCGATAGTAGCGGGGGCTGCAAAGTCACCTCCGGCAGGGACGGTCCTCCCCGGGCCTGATAACCAGCCATCCCCGCCCTGGGCTGCGAGCTTCCTCCCTCCGTGCTCGCATGGGGCGTGGGGGATGGCTGACGCCCACTTGGTGTCCAGCATCCCGTTCTCACTAAATGCTCATTTTTAAACCTGACGGTGGGGGGACCCATTGGACGGATAAGGACACTGAAGCTCAATGGAGCAGGCAGGGGACCTGATGCAGAGCCCGGGTGCATGGGAGAGGCTGGTCCCCCCACCTGGGGCTGCCAGGGGTCCTGCACAGACTAAGGGAGATAGGGGATGGGAGGGGGTGGCCTGGGTCTACGGGGCCAGGAGGGTTAACCGCTGCCGCTGGTTTCTTTTCAAACTGCAGAGGAGGGACCTGGCAGGATCAGCGGGAAATCCTGCCCCCTGCTACCACCGACTGGGCGGGGACACCAGGCCTGGCTGGGCGCTGGGCGGTGGCCACACTGCCAGGGAGGGGCAACCTGAGCGAAAGCACCACCTACCAGTGCCAAGAGTCAAAGCTTAAAGCTCCTACTGTGTACCAGTCCCCAGCAAGCCCTGGACCTGCAGGAAGCCCCTAGGAGAGATACTCTGGGGCCAGTCAGGAGCGCAGCTGGCAGAGCAGGATTCGAATCTAGTACAGGAATGCCCCCGTTCAAGGATGAGAGGCATTTGTTGAGCACCTACTGTTTGCCAGATGTCCTGGTGCCAGGAGTCCTCACCTCACTACCTTTCAAAAAGGTGGTGCTGTTTTCATCCCAAAGCCCTGGACCCTGGACGCTGGCACACACTCCCTCAGGTGGGTAACTACTTATGGGGATGGCTGACACGCACCTACTGTGTACTGCGTCTTTTCTTGGCCTCAGAAAACAACATCAAAACAGTAGTGAATAAAACTGATCCAGCTCTCAGGGCTCACAGGCTGGCGGGGAGGCCGTCCCTGAGCTGAGAGAGGGATGAGGTGCTGGGGAGAAGAAGAGGTAAAACCAGGGGAAGGGGAGCAGGAATGCCAGAGTGGGTAGGGGCTGCAGTTTTAAATCAGTGATAAGGAAGGAGCTGCGTGGTATCTGGGGGAAGAGTGTTCCTGGCACAGGGCAGCAAGTGCAAAGGTCCTGAGGTAGGAGTGTACCTGTTTGAGAAACCGAGGAAAACAGAGTATAGGGAGGGGCATTGAGGGTAGAGAGATGGGGGTAGATATGCAGACTTGTAGGCCATGCCTCCTCTGAGGAACATGGGAGCCATGGGAGGTTGCAGAACAAGGAAGGGTCAGGAACTGACTTAGGTCCTAGCAGATACCCTGCTGTGGGGGGCAGGTGTGATGTGGGGATGATGAGATGGCCTCAGGTCCTGGCTGTATTTTGAGGAGAGAGCCAGTGGGATGTGCTAGTCTTTAATGGGTAACAAAGAATGCCATTTATAATATCAACAAATACATACATAAAATCATCCAAATAAACTTAGGAGATGCAAAGAATTTTTATGAAAAAAATATAAAAATGTACTGACAAATGTAAGATTTGAATGCATAGAAAGATCATATTCTGGGAAGCGGGTGTGGCTCAGTCGATAGAGCCCCCGTTTACCATGTGTGAGGCCCCGGGTTTGCTTCCCGGGGCCTCCTTGTGAGGGCAGGCCAGCCCGCGCGGCGCGAGGGGCTGATGCAGCGGGACCTCACAGCGAGGGGAAGATAAGCAGACACGGAGAAGACACACAGCGAATGGACACAGCAAGCACAAGCAGCAAGGGGGGGATAAATAAATAAATAAATCTTTAAAAAAAAAAATTAAAAAAAAAAATCATATTCTGTATTTAGACTATTAAGTATCAGTTAGCTATTGCTGCATAACAAACAACTTGGAAAATTTAGTGCCTTAAAGTATCCAGGGCTCGTGGTTGAGTTGGTTGACGCTTTAGGAGGACTCAGCTGTATGATTGTGGTCTTGGCTGGGTGTCCTCTTGTGTCTGCAGTCAGCTGTGTGTTAGCTGGGTGGCTGTTAGATAGGGGACATAGACTGTCTCGCATATGCTTGTCCAGGCTTGTTCTTGTGAAATTTCCCGTTCGTCTGAGAATGGCCCCACAAATCCAAGCTGTTGGTTTACTTTATTTATTTATTAAGATTTATTTATTTATTTATCCCGCCCTCCCTCCCCCTGTTGTTTTGAGCTCGCTGTCTGCTCTCTGTGTGTTCTTCCGTGTCTGCTTGTCTTCTCTTTGGGTGGCACCGGGAACCTATCCTGGGACCTTCCGGAGTTGGAGAGAGGCGCGCAATCTCTTGTGCCCCCTCAGCTCCCTGGTCTGCTGCGTCTCTTATTGTCTCTCCTCCGTGTCTGTCTCTTGTTGCGTCATCTTGCTGCGCCAGCTCTTCCGTGTGGGCCAGCTCTCTGCTCGGGCCAGCTTACTTTTTACCAGGAGGCCCCGGGAATCGAACCCTGGGCCTCCTATACGGTAGACGGGAGCCCAGTTGCTTGAGCCACATCCGCTTCCCCCTTGCTTTACTTTAATGGGTGTGGGTGTGAGGGACAGTCAAGGTTTTGGGGCCTGAGCACCTGGGGCATGGGGCTGCTACTTCCTGAGGAGGGGAAGGCTTCAAGTGTGAGGGAAGGCAGAGGTTTGGAAATGAAGAACAGGGTATGGATACTAAATAGCTGAATCCTCAAAATAACCCAATGAGCTATGATATTTTATGTGTTCTCATTTTACAATCTGTGGAAACTGAGGCCCAGAGAGGTGTGGGACATGTACAGTCAGTAGCTACACTGGGATTTGACCCTTGCTTGTACCTCCCTCACTGCACCACTGGGCTCTGGACACAGGAGGGGCTGGACTGGACCCAGGCCCTGCTCTTGGTCATCGAGCCATCTGAGATGGTTAAGCTCCCCGAGGCTCAGTTTTACCATCTGTAAAATGGGACAATGGAAGAAATCACACCAGAGAGTTATGAGAACTAGTCTATTACTCAGCCCAGTGCAAGCCAGGGCTGGGTGCATCTCCACTGCTCCTCTGGGAGAACCAGGGACTCACTCCGCCCTCTCTCCAGCCCCATGTCCTGTGGCCTGTGATCACAGAGGCCCACTCTGACCACAGGTTCTACCATTCTGATGCCAGGACACGTTGCAGTGGCAGCAGTGACCTCACTGGCATGGCCAGACCCTGGCTCAGGCCAAGGAG
Organism: Cabassous unicinctus; assembly: GCA_029593785.1. Taxonomy (NCBI): domain Eukaryota; kingdom Metazoa; phylum Chordata; class Mammalia; order Cingulata; family Chlamyphoridae; genus Cabassous; species Cabassous unicinctus. The sequence goes on along the minus strand of JAQZBX010042902.1, from coordinate 5,604 downwards.
GGCCTAGCTTTAACCCCTTTCTGTGTGCAGTGGCCCAAGGCCCCTGTGTGGTCTTGGCCTCTCTGTGGTCTCCCGTGTCCTTTATGGGACCAAGGGAAGCCACAGAAACTGCTGCAGGGAAGGGAGCCCATCAAGGCCACCTCTATACAGAGTGCTGTGGCACCCACGCAGCCTGGCCCTTGGCAGGTGGGCACAGCGCCAGAGTTCTTGTGCCCACTGCTGGGTGCCAGCAAGTGGCCGGCTGGGCCTTGGTTACAGCTGGAAGTCAGATGCCTGTGGAGTCCTCGAGCCAAACCCTTGCTGGCAGGCTGCAGCCCTGCTACTGGGCAACTCTGGGGCAGGTTTGGGGTGACCTGAAGGCCCCCCAGTCTGGACTGAATGAGCAAGTGCCATGCAAGTGGGGTTAGGCTGCTCTGTCCAAATGTAGGCATAGCCACAAGGGCTCCTGCCAGCCTGCTCCTTCCCTAGCTGTGGGACAAGTGACCCTGAGCTTGCCCGACCTGCCACCTCATGCCTTCCATGAAAGCAAAGCAAAACCAGAACTTGTGAGCAGGCCTGCCTCCTACCCTGCCCCATCACGCTGCTCACCTGCTTGCCATGTACCTGGCCCCTGGCAGGAGGGGGTAGGGGAGAGCAGCTGTTGGCACAGTGTCCTCCTGGGGGCTGGCCCTGCTTGCTGCAAGCCCTGGAGCCCCACGCGCCTTCCTGTGGAGCAGCTGACAATGTGTGGGGCAGAGATCAGTCTCCCTGTTGACCCCGTAACCTTTGCCCAGGCTTGTGGTGTGTGACCGGGTGGGACCACAGTGCTGTGTTGGGAAATTTTACTCTGTGAGACCAGAAGCTCATGGGGAGTTTGGAGCTGGGGCCAAACCTCTGCAAGAGTTTTCCTCTGACCCCCACTCCTACCCCTCTCCTGCTTCCCTGGGCCCGGCCCCTGTGAGCATCTTGGAGGCAGCCCTTTGTGGCAGGACTCTTGCTGCCCGAGTCATCTGAGTCCAGTGCAGTCCAGACGTTACTTTGGGTGGGAAACATAGGCCCAGGTCATCACCTGCTGCCAACACCTCCACCAGAGCTGTTTTGCACCCGCTGGTGAACCCTCTCTAGGCAGGGACAGGTCACTCCTGGGCCAGCCACCAGCTCCAGGAAGGGAACAGGCAATGGCTGTGGCATCCAGTGGTTGTCTGGGCAGCAGCGTCCAGTGAAGGCTGCTCATCAGGGGCCATTCCCAGCCTTCAGTGCAGGCTGCAGGTGGACTGATCCCACTCAGCACCGACTCTCAGAAACAAGGTGCCTATGGATGGGGAGGGAGGAGAGGAGAGGCGGAGAGGCTGCCCTCGACTCCCATCTCCTCATCTAAGAAATGGGGTAGTAAGGGACCTACCTCAAAGGGTTGGTGGGAAATGCATTGTAGTGCAGGGACACAGCGGCGTGGTGGGAGTGTCCTTCACCACTTGGAGGAACAACTTGGGTGAGCAGAAAGCGAGGTGGGGTGAGGGTGCCGAGGTCAGCGGGGGCTGGAACTCGTAGGGCCCTGAGCAGGTGGGGGTCACAGCAAATGGGGTGGCTTTTGCATATTCTATTTATTTTCATATCAGTGAGATCATACAGTATTTGTCCTTTTGTGTCTGGCTTATTTCACTCAACACGATGTCATCAAGGTCCATCCATGTTGCTGCATGTATCTGGACTTCATTTCTTTTTATGGCAGAGTAATTTTCCATTGTGTGTACTTCACATCTTGTTTATCCATTCATCTGTTGGATAGTTGGGTTGCTTTCACCTTTTGGCCATTGTGAATGCTATGCACAGATATCTGGAGTCCCTGATTTCAGTTCTCTTGGGTGTATATTATATGGTAGTTCTATACTTAACTTCCTGAGGAGCCGCCAAATTGTTTTTTTTTTTTTTAAGATTTATTTTTTATTTATTTATCCCCCCCTTGCTGCTTGTGCTCTCTGTGTCCATTTGCTGTGTGTTTTTCTGTGTCTGCTTGTCTCCCTTTGTTGCGACGTCTTGCTGTGTCAGCTCACCGAGCCACGCGGGCTGGCTTGCCTTCACCAGGAGGCCCCGGGAATCGAACCCAGGGCCTCCCATATGGTAAACGGGAGCCCTATCAATTGAGCCACATCCACTTCCCCAAATTGTTTTCCACAGTGGCTGCACCATTTTACATTCCCACAAACAATGTACCGGGGTTTCTACTTTTCCATACCCTAACACGTGTTATTTTCCATTTTTTAAATTAGTAGCCACCCTAGAGGGTGTGAAAGGGTATCTCACGGTTTTGATTTGCCTTTTCCTGACTGATGTGGAGCATCTTTTCATGTACTTATTGGACATCTTTATAACTTCTTTGGAGAACTGTCTATTCTTTTGCCCATTTTTAAATTGCGTTATCTTTTTGGATTGTAGGTGTTCTCTATACAGGCGTATCTCATTATATTGTGATTCGCTTTATTGCACTTTGCAGATATTGCATTTTTTGCAAATTGAAGGTTTGTGGCAACCTTGCAACAATCAAGTCTATTGGTGCCATTTTTTCCCAACAGCATGTGTTTGTGTCTCTGTGTCACATTTTAGTATTGCAATATTTCACTTTTTCACTATCATATCTGTTATAGTGATCTATGATCTTTGATGCTACTACTGTAATTGTTTTGGTGCACCACAAACCGTGCCCATATAGAACGGTGAACTTAATAAATGTTGAGTGTGTTCAGACTTCTCCACCGACCAGCCATTCCCCCCTCTCCCCCTCTCCTCTGGCCTCCCTATTCTAAAACAATATTGACATTAGGCCAATTAATAGCGCTACAATGGCCTCTAAGTGTTCAAGTGGAAGGAAGAGTTGCTTATCTCTTACGCTGAATCAAAAGCTAGAATGATTAAGCTCAGTGAGGGAGGCATGTCGAAACTGGAGATAGGCTGAAATCTAGGCCTCTTGTGCCAAACAGTTTAGCCAGGGTGTGAGTGCCAAGGAAAACTTCTTGAAGGAAATTGAAAGTGCTAATACAGTGAACATACTGTGAAACAGCCTTACTGCTACCATGGAGAAAGTTTGAGTGGTCTGGAAAGTTCAAACCACCATAACATTCCTTATTCCCTTAAGCCAAAGCCTAAACCAGAGCAAGACCCTAACTCTTCAGTTCCATGAAGGCTGAGAGAGGTGAGGAAGCTACAGAAGAGAAGTCTGAAGCTAGCAGAGGTTGGTTCATGGGGTTTAAAGAAAGCCGTCTCCGTAACATTGAAGTGCCAGATGAAGCAGCAAGTCCTGAGGGAGAAGGTGCAGCAGCAAGTTATTCAGAAGATCTAAGATAAACGACAGCTACACCAAACAACAGATTTCCAATGTGAGTGAGACAGACTTCTAGTGTGAGAAGATGCCATCGAGGACTTTCACAGCTAGAGAGAAGTCAATGTATGGCTTCAAAGGACAGGCCAGCTCCCTCGTCAGGGGTGAATGCAGCTGGTAACTTTAAGTTGAAGCCAGTGCTCATTTACCAGTCTGAAAATCCTAGGGTCCCTAAGAATTATGCTAGATCTACTCTGCCTGTGCTCTGTAGATGGAACAAGAGCCCGGATGACAGCACATCTGCTTGTAACACGCCTTACTATTTTAAGCCCACTTATGAGGACTACTGCTCAGGAAAAAAAAGATTCCTTTCAAAATTTGCCTGGGGGGAAATGGATATGGCTCAAAGTGACTGGGCTCCCGTCTACCATATGGGAGGTTGAAGGTTCGATTCCGGGGGCCTCCTGGTGAAGGCAAGCTGGCCTGCGTGGCGAGCTAGCCCAAGCGGAGAACTGGCCTGGCACAAGAGTGCTGGCCCACACGGAGTGCTGGACCACACAGAGAGCTGGCGCAGCAAGATGACGCAACAAAGAGAGACAGAGAAGAGACAATATGAGACTTAGCAGATCAGGGAGCTGAGGTGGTTGGTGCAAAAGATTGAACAGCCTCTCCCCGCTCTGGAAGGTCCCAGAATCAGTTCCTGGTGCGGCCTAAAGAGAAAGCAGACACAAAAGAAATACACAGAGAGCAGACAGCGCAAAACAACAGGGGCAGTGAGGAGCGGATAAATTTAAAAAAAAAATTTTGCCTGGGAGCAGATGCAACTCAAGCAGTTGCACGCCTGTCTCCCTCATGGGAGGTCCCTGGTTCAGTTTCCGGTGCCTTGTAGAGCAGACAACTAGCAAAAACAATGAGCAAAGGCGCAAATAGATGAGGGAGCCATGGGGGTGGGGTGGGGAGGGAATGTGACTGCCCATTGACAATGCGCCTGGTCACCCAAGAGCGCTGATGATGTACGAGGTGACTGTCTTTATGCCTGCTAGCACAACATCCACGTTGCGGCCCATGGACCAAGGAGTCATTTAGACTTTCAAGTGTTGTTACTGAAGAAATATATTCTGTACAGCTATAGATGCCATAGATGGCGATTCCTCTGATGCATCTGGGCAGAGTCAAGTGAAAACCTTCTGGAAGCCATTAAACACATTCATGATTCATGGGAGATCAACATTCACAGGAGTTTGGAAGAAGTTGAAGCCAACCGTCATGGATGACTTTGAGGGATTCAAGACTTCAGTGGAGACTGAACATATGATTGAATTTGCTGTAATCTCATGATAAAACTTGATTAAAAAAACCAGATGATCTGGTCTTTTTGACTGACGGCATGTCAGGGACAGAATTTGTTTCTTGAACAGTATCTGTCTGGTGGCAAACTGCCTTAATTCATGGATTGGGGTATAGCTGTTTACTTGGAAAACCTTTTTCCAGGTAAGCATGCTAAGGCCTTGATCTTGGAATTGACTGAAACCACCCATGCAGAGAAGGGCAATGAGACTTAAATCCACCAGCCTGACCTTTAATAAGTTATCTTGTCCAAGAAGACACAAAACTGACCAGAAAAGGCTGATGGGTGAAGAGTCTGAGACATGGCTCATTTCCTCTTCCAGAATTTCAGAACTATGCCCATCAGGTCAAGGCTCTGACCTCTGGCCCTGTACAAGGCAACCACAGAGCTCTAATGGTGGCCTCTATTTTAGTGTTAGGCTGGTTTGCCAAGTGTTTTTGAACTGACACTGTAACACCAATTACAAACATCTCAGTAGAAAGTAAAAGTAAAATGGTTCCTCTCTCTCAGCTGTCTTACTAAGGCAGACTTTCAGTCTCAAGAACTAAGAGTCTGAGCTCCACTACCACTTGAGATGGCATTCAGAGAGGACCACACAAATCAGAGGCTTCCAAGCCATGGCTGGCAGTTACTCCAGCGCAGCACTCGTCCCTAAAGACCAGACAGGTCAGGGCTGCGGTGTCCAGCGGTTGAGACAAACAGCTCTGGGCTAGACCAACACCCTTGACCCCCTTTTCTCTGCTGGCAGCACAATGATCTACCTATGCGGCGGGTGTTCTGTTTTGATGTCACAATCCCTCAAATGATACTAGGACAAGCTGTTTGTTCTGCACTCCACTGCCTGGTGGGTCAGGGGCCTGCTCCAATTAGACATGCAGTGACTGGAACAGAGGCTGAGAAGGATGAGTGTTTATAAACATTTGGAATTTTATTTAAAAAAAAAAAAAAAAAAAAAAAAAAAAAA
>JAQZBX010042901.1:11011-21942 GCA_029593785.1 Cabassous unicinctus | reverse complement strand
TGTACTTTTTTTTAATAATTAAAAAAAAATTTTTTTTAAGATACTTAGATTACATAAATGTTACACAAAAATTATAGGGATTCCCATATGCCCCACCTCCCACAACCTCCCACATAAACATCTTTCAATAGTGTGGCACATAATGTACAATGGATATACATATCCTGGGGCTTTGCCATTAAGCATGGACCATAGTTCACATTGTAGACCCCACTCTCTCCACACAGTTCTGCATGTTATATGATGATATAAAATGGCCTGTATCTGTCATTGCAATGTCACTCAGGATAATTCCCAAGTCCCGAAAAAGCCCCTGTATTACAACTGCTTTTCCCTCTCCTTGCCTCCAAAGCATCCAGTGGCCACTGGCTCCACATTAATGTTGCAATTCCTTCAATTGCTTTAATCACAATATAACTGCCTTAGTTTTTGATATATAATGTGTGATCCCTGTATCTCAGCCTTCCAAATTACCAAGTTTGATGGTATCATTGGGAACCTATTCCCAACTATTTTATAAATGTAAATATATATAGCAAGTGTTGTTATCAGTTTTATTGGTGGCTTTTAATTACATTTAATTGATTTTTAAAATTTGTATGTTTGTTTGCCGAAATTCTAGTGGCTCCACCTACTATAGATGAGATGAAAACAGAATTGGGCTTATTTTCTTATTCACATTCCTCTGCCTTTTCTCCCCTTTTAAAAACCAACCCAGTTTAAAGAACATGGAATTGTCATAACATGCATTTTATTAACTTTTTAATTTGGTTTAACTTCAGTCCTCGTTGAAATTGCAGTTATTCAGCTTGTAAGGATTGATTTCAAATTTACCTTGCTTAATCTAACAAAATCGTTTGTTACATCAGAAAGCAAGACAATTAAGTTTTAAAAAATGTGAATGCTACTGTGTGCTCCTGTGATCAAGCACAGCATGATCTTTTTTTTAAAGATTTTTTAATTTTATTTTATTTATCCCCCCCCTTGCTGCTTGTGCTGCTGTGTCCATTCGCTGCATGTCTTCTCTGTGTCTGCTTATCTCCCCCTTGCTGTGAGGTCTTGCCGCATCAGCCCACGGCGCCGTGCGAGCCGGCCTGCCCTCACAAGGAGGCGCCGGGAAGCGAACCCGGGGCCCCTCACATGGTAAACGGGTGTTCTATCCATTGTGCCACACCCGCTTCCTGCGGTGAGTTTGCTGCATCAGCCCACTGCACCGCTCAGGCCGGCCTGCCCTCACAAGGAGGTCTCGGGACACGAACCTGGGCCTCCCATATGGTAAACGGGGGCTCTATCCACTGAGCCACACCCGCTTCCCCAGCATGATCTTTTCATGGCTAGGTTATTGCAGTCTGCTGCAGCTGGGCTTCTCCCTGATTCCGGCTCTGTCTGCTGCTCATCTACTCTCATGACTGTCTCAGAGTCTTTTACACCTTATTTCAACAAAGCTCTTTAAGACTCTGGGGTTTTTTTGCAAATGACAGAAATACAGCTTAAACTAATTTAGGAAAAGAAAGGCATTTACAGGCCTAGGTAACCAAACTGTGATAGGTCTCAATCAGTTGTTCATGTGCTGTTGTAATGTGTGTTTCTTTTTTCCTTCCAGTTTTTTTTGTGTGTGTGTTTCAGTCTCTCAAATCAGCTTCTTTCACCACATGGCTCCTGGCATCTCCCAAGTTCACCTCCAGCTTCACCATCCAACAGACTGAGCCTCACCTTTTCTGGTTCCAAATTAAGAAATCTCAGGGAAGGGTTCTGATTAACTCATCTTTGGCCTGGTGCCCTTCCCTGGACCTCAACTATGGCCTGAGGAGATGGAATACTATATACCTTTAAAGGTTCCTTGTAGCTCAGATTGCCCTTTTAGGTCAAGCCTACGATCCTTCTGATTTAAGTATAAATTCATGAAAGTGCTGTTGGAGGACTTTTCAAATTATAGTCAATGGGAAAAGAATGGCCTGGTTTCACGTGGAGACCAGTTAAAATTTGAGAAGAAACAATTCACAAGTATCATGACAAGGTGCTTCAAAAGGCTCAAGACAGGCTTTGGGAAATTTGGTGCAGATTATCCTCGTTTATGATTGTTCCTTGAAAGCCAAATGTGAAGTGATAACCTGTCATATTTGTGCTGTCGCAATTGTGCCAGAAAATTGTCACCAAAACAAGTTAAAACATTTGATTCATTCTTTGTTCTAGGAATGTAGTTATAATTTAATTTTTATTAAATATGACATTAAATAAATTATTTTCAAAATATTTAGTTTTATTTTTCAAGGTAAAGCTTTAGTCAACCTTATGTATGTAAATGATTCCCAAAATTTGTATCCACCTTTCTTTCACTATTTACTATAAGACATATGTGTTTAAATCCACAGAATTGTATGAGATTGCTTAAGGAGGGTGTGTGTTCCTAGAGTTCTCCAAACTTTTATAGAGGATAGAAAGTGGCAGAGTAATTTAGCAAAGGAGACTGAAGAGAGGTCAGTGAAGTAGGAAGAAAATATTTCAAGGAGAATAATCAACTTTACTTTGTCAACTTGCTGATAAAGTAGAGGCCTGAAAATTGATGTTACTGACAACCCTAACAAGCTCAAGTGATTGGCTCCTGTCTACCACACAGGAGGTCCAGGGTTCGATACCCAGGACCTCCTGGTGAAAAGCAAGCTGGCCCAGCAAGATGACACAACAAAGAGAGATACAGAAGACAGATGCAGTAGATCAGGGAGCTGAGGTGGCGTAAGCGATTGAGCACCTCTCTCCCACTCCAGGTCCCAGGATCGGTTCCCAGTGCCTTCCTAAAGAGAAGACAAGCTGACACAGAACCACACACAGAGAGCAAACAGCGAGTCCAAAACAATGGAGGGTGGGGGGGTAGATAAATAAAAAATAGTAAGAGAAGATGAATTTTGGTAGAGTACTGGGGACAGGAGTATGGAGAGCACTGAAAAGACAATGGATTCAGACAGCTCTTTTGATGAGTTGTGCTAAAGAGAACAAATGGTGCAGCAGCTAAAGAGGGATATGGAGTCAAAATGGTTTTTTTAAAAAGGGTAAATAAAGAATGTTAATATCTCCACTTGTTTTGTGATGGCCCCTCAAAGTCACTTCAAGGAAAGCGGGTGTGGCTCAAGCAGTTGAGCACCTGCTTCCCATGTTGGAGGTCCCTGGTTCAGTCCCTGGTGCCTCTTGAAAAACAAAAACAAGCAGCAAGAAAAACAAATGAAAAAACCAACTCAGGAAAGCCAGTGTGGCTCAGTGGTTGAGTGCCAGCTTCCCAAATAATACGAGCTCCCGGGTTTAGTCCCTGGCCCCTAGTATGTCAAAAAACAAACAAAACAAAACAGCTCTTCAGGGTCTTCCCACTGCTCTGAAAATAAAATCTAAGGTCCTTAATATGGCCTTTGTTATTTGATCTCGGCTTACTTCTCCAAATCTCATGTTGCTCTCCCTCGTGCAACCTGCGCTGTAGCGACACAGGCCTGCTTTCCTTTTCTTCACTTCTTTCCTACCTCCGGGCCTCACACCTACTGCTCTCTGCCTAGAGTCCTTTTTTCCACCCACTCTTCGATTAACCAACTGTCCCACAACTTATGCAGTAAAGAACTGATGTTATTTTCTGCCCACCACCTACTCACCTCTTCAAAGAAAAACAATACTCTGATTTTCCTTTAAGAATTTATACCCCAAGCTCCAGGCTCTACCAAGCAGCAGCTCAATCCCCTGACCACACTAATCACTGATGGGCAAGTGAGGACTTTTCCTGTCTTCCCAGCATAAGAGGTCCTCCCTTTTCATTTCATCTCAGCACCCTATTTTCTCTTCCTTAATGGCACTTGGTAGAATTTGTAATTAAATACTTATTTGGGTATATATTAATGTTAGTCTCCTGGCTGGACTGCAGGCTCAGTGAGTGCTTGCTTTGTTCATCACGCTGGTACCTAGCAACTTAAAATATTTATTGAATGAATTAATACTGGTTATTGAAATCTTACTATGTGCTACGCACAGTTCTAAATGCTTTATATTTATTAACTCATTTAAGTCTTAGAATAACTCTTATGAGGTAGGTACCATCACCCTGGATTTTTCAGATGAGGAAATTGAGGCTTTAATGAATAACTTTCCTCTCCCATGTCCCATTTTTCACCCAAGTCTTGGCTGCCAAGCCCTACTCATGGTCTCTGGGATGTGTTCCCTCTGCTCTACCTTCTCTGCCACTACCCCAATTCTCACTTCAATTACTGCAGTAGCGTGCCCTTCACACCTCTACCCTGAAAGCCAACCAAAATCAGCACATAGTAAGTGCTCACTGGAGAAAGGGTTCTAAATCCAACCCCTCTTTTGGGAGCTGGGCAAGCTCAAATGCTACTTATACTTCAGAAAATCAAAAAATTATACTCTCATATAGTAATTCTCTCTTCAGCAGCCATTTACCTGTATCTTTCTCAGGACACTTAGTCCATCTTTCATCATCAGTATTTACACCTTCTTTCCTGCCTACAACACCGCAGGACTTTCTAAAGAAGTAACTATGTCAGAGTTGTCTTTGTATTCCCACCCAGCACAGCACCTGAACATAAGATAGACACTTGTTCAGTACTGTTTCATTCCCTGGCAAAGTACCAGCAAGTGTGATGGAAGTTAAAGTAATAATACTGCAATTTCTCTTGACAGGTTCCAATAATTACCATCTTCAGAATTTACACAGGTTTTAAAAATCCCTTGGGAGGACAGTTGCCTTCACTCATAATTTAAGTTGCTTTTATTGCATCAAATCCTCCTGTGACATTTCTTAAAAGTGGGGACAAAGTTGGCCTACTAACCCAAGGCACAAACAGGGAAAGCAAGGCCGCCTTTTTTAATAGCTAACCGCATTTCCTGAACACTCAGTATCTAGCAGGCACTCCTCTAAGCACCATTTCACTGACTTTGCCCAAAAATTTCATGAGGTAAAGTAGGCAATTATACATTTATACAGTAATTCTCCATAACAGTCTCAGGCTAATGATTTTTGCCCAATTACATGTTAGTAAAGAATTCAGTAGTAAAATTGCTTTTTAGGTTTTGCTTATTCAGGACTTGGTCTTCATGAAGAGTTGCCTAGTGACAATCCTAGAGTAAACACACTTCCTTCAAACTTGTTCCACTGCAAACTCCAAAAAATTAGAACTACTGGCAAAAACAACCTGTATCTAAGCAATAAAACACAAATCAGAACAAGCAAACCTCATTTGGCTGCTCTTATTATGCTAAAATGGGAAACTACAACCATATCACTTTTTAAAAGTTTTTGGTTTACATAAAAACTGACTAAAACAGGCCCACATACTCTAGATGACTGTACCTTGGCAGAAATTTATAACTGCAGGGGTGCAATTTCAATGGAACAGTGCGTAAAAGCCAGATTGCAGTGAGTTGAAGAAAAAATGAATATGAAGGAAAATTATTTTTGGAAACACTGTTTCCACCAATCCTCTCTTGTGGGCTCCTTCGGTTCATATGCTCCATTCTTAGAGCTGTTATTTAGCCTAGGCTTCAATCTGGGCTAACCTTGTAACCAACCTAGGCCTCAATCTCATCTGTAAGTGGGAACTCTACAGCAGCTCTATCTTGACTGTGAAGGTTAAGTGAGATAATGCATGGTAAAGCTTGGCACAGTATGTGACACAGTTAAGCACTCAAATTATAACTATTACACTAAGCTCCTACTGGGCTTTAGGGGGTTGCCTTCTTGGTTTCAGAAAAACCAAATTTGAAATTTGTGTCTGGAATAGAAAGAAAGAGTTCAGTTTTTATTTAACAGTAGTACTTAGAGGATTTTAAACCTAGCCAACAGTTAATCGCCTTCTCACCCACACACACATGCACAAAACTAGCATCTATAACATTACCTGAGCCAATGATTATTATGGGTATAGCAGTGCCAGTTACTTTTTGTACTTAAAATCCCTAAAATTTAGGTATAAACAACTTTGAAACTACCTATTGAGGATCTGGCAAATAGACACTTAGCATGGGCCACCGTGACCATTTCTATTTTATATCTGAGGAAACAAACAGCTACCCAAAGCCATACTCAACCAAAGCAAGAGGTAAATCTGGACCAAATACAAGTCTTTTCAGTCTTAGCATTATATACAATCAATTCATTAGGCATTTTTGAAATGTACTTTTGGTGGGACAATGGAAGCTTTAAAAGAAAAACTCCATGTTGGAACCACGTAAAGGATGGAATTCAGTAATTCAGCCAAGCCACTTTATTTTAAACTACTGAGAGTATCAAATTACAGAACCCTTGTTAAAAAGAGTTCACAACATATGAAATATTGGCTTACAGGTCTTTTATTTAGGTCTACCTTCTTATATTGATCTGTACAGTACATCCCATTTTTTTTCCTAAAAATATGAAGGTAATCACGGCTCCTCTTCAAAAAATTAGGTGCAAAAATAAGTTTATGGCACAGAACTCAAGTCTATCTTATCTAAATGAATACTCTAAGGAGTAAACTATAAAGTGGAAGTGTCCATGCTTGTCTGCCATTTGTTAACTTCCTTTGCAACAGATACCAATTCCACAAGATCAGATTTTAAATGGTTGCTTTTGTATGTACAAGATAAAACTAATGCAATTTTATTTTGAAAATCAGTTAGTGGCTTTTTTTTTTCATATTGGAACATATATTTTCAATTTGTGATAGACTAAAGGTAATTAAGCTACCCTCAAGAATTACTATTAGGCTCCACCTATATGACATACTGCCGGACTCTTTATAAACTTTAAAACAGGATGTAATAGTGCCATAGAGTTTTGACTAAACTCCAATTTTTGGCAAATAGCTAAAATTGTTTCTTGCATGTTAAGCACTATCCCAAGCCCTTTACAATTATTTAATCTTCACAACCCTATTTGCTATTGTAAATTATTAAAAAACAAAAAAACAGAACTGATTCAAGTAACTTGTCGAAGTTGCAGAGCTGGTGGTGCACTAAGGACTTCAATTTTTAGCCCCATTCATTGGTCTTAACCACATACCACACTGCCTCTTAAGCCCAATAGCTTATGCATTCTCGCAACTTAAATACACACCAGGCCCCAGCACAGAGCAGAATGTGTGACTATTCCCTACTTAAGCTGGCCTCATCCCTGGCTCTCCTCATTTGGTCTAAATCAAATTACTCTTTCATCCCTCCCCCAATTTTCAGATCTTCTTCAAGGTAAACCTTTCAACCCTTTCCCTACATTCTCACGCTTCTTTCCTCTATGCTGGTTCCTGCCTTCAAAATGCCTTCTCCCATTTTAAGCCACAGAAAGCCCTCACCGTGGCACCCACTCTCTGTTCTCCTCTAACCTTTTTATGTCACGCTACCATAAGACCCAAGGCAGGCCCATCTCCTCAAACAGCTTTTTCAACTTGCCAAAGCTCATACTCCTGAAACGCCTCAGCGGCCAGCTGCCTTTGCATGCTGCACGTCATTCACGCACAATGGTCTTTTTTCTACCTGCCCACAGTAGTCTCTACCACAAATGCCCTCGATTTAACACAGTCCCATGGCCTTTTTTGTTGTGCCCCTTTTAGGCACAACACATCCTCCCACCACTTAAAAGAAACTCAATATTCATTAGATTAAACCCTATTCCCATTCCTCTATTAACTTCCAGACTCAGGCTGATTACAGACATATATTTAACAATACAGTTTTACACAGAATGCTAAGAGCACTTTTCTTCATATTTTACAGAAAGACTTGAAATAATATGGACCTTCTCTTAATATTCACACCATAGCACAGTCAAAGTGAACCGAAATAGATGCATTACAATGTGCTTAACAGTTTAAAGGCTTAATGGCACTAATCGGGGAGGGAAAGAATGTGTAATTTTATTTTACATAACTGACTGAAAAATACAATCAAGAAATAGTAAATAAAAATTTAATACGGTCTCATGCGCCCAGAAGGAGGCGGTGCCCGATTTGGAGGGGTGATCGCTATGTCCAAATAATCTCCTATTTGGAACTTCTGCGACTGCAGGGTCATGGAATCGTCAGTACCCTTTCTGCCAGACATGGTGCTGCCAATCTCCTTTACTCTGTAGAAAAGGAAACCAACTATTAATGGGTCACAAATTTAACTCGGTATCTACTTACAAAGTGGATAAGGGAATGGATTTGCTCCATCATCATCTGACAGAAGAATTTAAAAATCTAAGTATTGTATTATGCTGAACCAGATATTAAGATAATATAAAATAAATCTATATTCTCCCTACTAAAGAGATTAATTAAAGCAGTTGTCCCTCCAGGTAAAACATACCAAAAACAAAATGAGATGATAGGAATTAAAAGAAATGTTACATACCGATAGCCAGGTCTCTTAAGATCAGTAAAAACAATTGCAAAATTGAAGTGAGTGCCCTTCTTTCTGGCTTCTGGGTAGACTTCTTTTACTAAACTAGTCAGTTCTTTCAAGGTTGCATCCATCCTAAATATTTTTTTAAAAAGACATATTTGATTAATCAGCAATAAAATAGTAATGATACTGACATATAATGGGTTAAGTACAGGCCTCTGAATTGTGATTTACATTTAGAAATTGCCAGGGTAAAGGAGTTAAAAATACTATTTAACCTCAAACACTCCTTTTACCAGCCATCACTGTTTGAAATCTTGATGAATTAAAGTCAGATTCTTAATGCTAAAAGGGACTTCAGAATATACATGCTATCTTGTATTGCTATGTTACATCTGATAGCCTAATGATTTACCTAAGGGTAACTAATCCAGATTAATTCAAATACTTAATATAACTGTATTTCATTTTATCTAAGACAAATACTTTCCCACATTTTAACATTGCCTGAAATTGGAATACATCTTAGATTTCACGTACTAAGGTAGCATTTTTATATTTCTTAGATGGAAATTTAGTTTTACAATAGATGGAATCCTAGAGGCAAGGAAATACATGAAATATGCAACTTTTTCAAGACAAAAGCACAGGTTTGTTTCACCCTGGTTTCCTCCCTTGCAAATTTTTATATTTTGGTCTTTTTATTGTAGTAATACCTGTATACACGTAGAACTAAAAATTTCCAATTTTTACCACTTTCAAGTGTAAAATTCAGTGGCATTAATTATATTCACAATATGGTGCTACCATCACCAATATCCATTATCTAAACTTTTATCACCTCAAAGAGAAACTGTGCAGCCATTAAGCAGTAACTCTCCAATCCCCTCAAAACCTGTAATCTACTGTTTCTAGGAGTTTGCCTATTCTAGGTATTTCTTATAAGTGAAATCATACAATATTTGTTTTTGTGTTTTTTCGATTCTTTGGGAGTATATCTAGAAGTGGGACTGCCAGGTCATATGGTAATTTTGTGTTCAACTTTCTAAGCAATCGCCAAACTGATTTCCACAGTGGCTACACCATTTTACAATCCCACCAACAATGCATAAGGGTTCCAGTTTCTCCACATCCTTCCTAGTGACTTTTTTTTTAATTAGCCTCCTACTGGGTGTGAAGATTTGCACTGTGGTTAAGATTTACATTTCCCTGATGACCAGTGATGTTGAACTTTTCATTTGCTTATGGACCATTTGGGTTATTTGTCTTTTTGTTGTTGTGTTATAGCAGTTTTTATAATATTGTGGATATTAAACCCTTATCAGATATATAATTAACATTCTCCCATTCTGTAGTTTCTTTCCACTTTTTTGATAATGTCCTTTGACTTAGAAAAGTTTCTAATTTTTTAATGTGATATACTAAAAAAAGAGATAACTGATAATCTTTTTAAAATGCAAATCTTATCAGTTTCCTCCCCTGCTTAAAACTCTGGTTCTTTACTAACTTAGAAGAAAGTCCTAATGCACTAAAATGTTTTATCCATTCTGCTAAACTGTGTCTTTTGACTGGGGAGTCTAATCCATTACCCCATTAACATTCAGTTTTATTACTGTCAAGGCAGTACTTACTTCAGCCATTTATTTCGTCCTTTTGGTTTCCCCCGTCTTTTCTTTTATTGCAGCCTCCCTTTTCTGTATAGTTGAACTTTTGTAATGTTTCCAACTGATCCCTTTCTCATTTCTGTTTCTGTATATTCTTTAAAGATTTATTTATTTACTCCCATCCATTTTTAACTTCCCCCCACCCCCGTTTTTGCTGTCTCTTCGCTGGGCAATACTTTGTGTCTGTTTCCTGCCCTCTCTTCTCATCCTTCTCCTCCTGTCTTTACTGGGATTTGATCCTGGGACCTTCCGATGTGGGAGAGGTGTTCTGCCACCTGCACCACCTTAGGTCCTTCTGTATATTCTTTAAATACTTCCTTTGTGATTACTCTGGGGTTTATACTACACAACCTACATCTATAACCTACTAATTTGAAAGGATACCAACTCAGGTTCAATAACACACATATTTTCTGCTCCTATATCCTTCTGTTTTCCCTCTTTCCTAACAGACACAAACAGAAAACTGCACCACAAAACTGCAGGATATACATTCTTCTCAGTTGCACAAGAATCATTCTCCAGGATAGACCACATGTTGGGTCACAAAACAAGTTTCAATACATTAAAAAAGACTGAAATTACACAAAGCATCTGATCATAATGGAATGAGGCTGGAAATCAATAACAGGCATGGAACTGGAAAATCCACAAATATATGGAAGTTAAATAACTTTCAATCAATGAGTCAAAAAAGAAAGTGCCAGGGAAATGAGTAAATATACTGAGATGAATGAAAAAGAGAACACATCATATCAAAACTTATGGGGTGTAAAGAAGGCAGTACTGAGAAGGAAGTTTATAGCTCTAAAACACATTAAAAAAGAAGACCTAAAATCAAAGACCTAAATGCAAACCTGAAGGAACTAGAAAAAGAACAAACTAATCCCAAAGCAAGAAGGAAAGAAATATCAAAGATTA
>JAQZBX010042901.1:0-10911 GCA_029593785.1 Cabassous unicinctus | reverse complement strand
AAGCAACCCAAAGGTCTATCAACTGATGAATGAACAAACAAAATGTGGTATATATAAGTAAGAGGGAATATTATTTAGCCATAAAAAGGAATGAAGTCCTGACGCATGCGACAACATGGATAATCCTTGAGGACATTATGTTGAGTGAAATACACCAGACACAAAAGGACAAATATTGTATGATCTCACTAATACAAACTAATTATAATAAGCAAACTCACAGAATTAGTTTATAATACAGGATACCAGGGGATAGACTGGGGTTAAAGAATGGAGAGTCGATGCTTAATTTGTACAGAATTTCTATTTAGGTTGATCGTAAGGTTTGGAAATGGATGGTGGTGATAACACATTACTGTGACTGTAATTAATAGCACTTAATTATATGGGTGAATGTGGTTAAAAGGGGAAACTTTAGGTCATGTGTGTTACTAAAACAAAAATTCAAAGGTAAAGCAGGGAGTGGATGTGGCTCAAGCAGTTGAGTGCCTGCTTCCCACATGGGAGGTCCTTAGTTCAGTTCCCGGTGCCTCCTAAAAACAAACAAGCAGCAAACGAAAATGCCAACTCAGGGGCACCCATGTGGCTCAGTGGTTGAGCACCGGCTTCCCACATAGGAGGTTCTGGGTTCAATCCCTGGCCCCCGTACCTCCAAAAAGTAAAACATAGGACTGTATTAACACAGTGAACCCTATTGCAGACAATGGACAAAAGTTAACCATACAAGTATAAGAACGTTCTTTCATAAATTATAACAAATGTGCACTAATACAAGGTGTTACTGATAAGGTGATATATTGGGGAAAATATACCTCATGTAAAACTATGGACAATAGTTAATAGTACCATTTTAAAAATCTTTCATCAACTGTAACAAAAACTTTTTTATTATTGTTAAAAAAAAAAAAGTATCATCATTTTTAACAAATGTTCTACACCAATGTGGTGGTGGTGGTGTGGTGGTTTAGGGGAATCTTGTATTTTTTTATGCATGATTGTTCTGTAAACCCACAACTTCTCTAATTAAAATAAAATAAAATAAGTCATTACGGTGTCAAACCAAGGAGTCATATGTAGCACTAAAGACAAGCTTGCACTGTGTGGTGGACATTGGAGACTTTGGGATAGGAAAATTACACAAGAGATAAAGATTCAGTAGCCAGTCACCACTAAACAATAAATACCAAAACCTTTTCCACTAGGCACTAGATCAAAAATGACTTGGTTTTTGTTGATTTTTTTTTTTTTTTTTTTTTTTTTTTTGGTGAAAAAGCATCCAAAGCTTGGTATTACATGGAAATGCTCTTGGTGGATGATAAGTATCATTCAACGGCATCATGTTATTCTATTACCATTTACAACACTGAAATCTTAATTATTTACACATTCTTGAGCCAGGGAGGCATAACAGATAGCAAACTTGGATCTGTCAATTCTTAAACCACCAAACGTTTAAGTCTAATTATAGAACATGGGCAAATTCCCTTCCACTTAAGAGCTAAAACCTCTAACTTTCCGAGAGCTGTCCCGAAGGCCCCAAGTGGAGGGAGAGGTTGAAATCTAGAACAGCTCTTCACTAGGAAAGGAACTCAGTTAATGCTGCAGGTACCCGACAGGAGTCCCTAACCAGCGTCACCACCCCGGTCGCGCGGCGCCCTTACCAAGTGTATATCTGCAGCTCGCTGGAGGGGACGTTTCCGCGGGAGAACTCATCCATCCGGTGGTGGCGGCCGTTATTGGTGGTGAAGACCCGCAGCAGCAGCGGGCATGTCTGGTACGGAAAGGAGGAAAGGAAGGACAGAAGTTAGAGAAAGCAGCTGCAAGCCCGGGCTCCCTTCCCAACCGCTCCGAAAGCGCAAACCCCGCCGCTTGGCGCGCACAGGCCGTCGCCCTCCGCCGGGTGGGCTCCCAGCCCCCACGCCTCCGGGACCCCTCCTCCGGACCCCGGGGGCGCAGGGCCTTCACCTTCTCCCGGTCAATCGGCTTCTCGGGTTCCTTCTTAATTTCCTCCTGAGTAACGCGCGACTCCACCGCCATCTTCCTCCTACGGCCCGCGAGACGCTCGCTCTGACCTCCGACCCCCGCGGCCAGCATGAATGAGCACGGAGTCTCTCGCGAGGAGAAAAAGCTCAGGCTTTATACAGAACCGGGGGGGCGGGGCCGGGCGTCCCTGCGCAGGCGCACGTCCTGGAGAGGAACGTGTGGGCGGGGCCCGAGCGCGCCTGCGTGTGGCGACTCACGAAAGGGGCGGTGCCGGCACCTGGGGGCGGGGCCCAAGCGTTTACGAGGCGGGGCTGAGTCCCGTGGCGGATTAAGTTTAAACGGCGTTTTCACGCGTAATAAAGAAAAGCTTAATGAACACAAAATTCATAAGAACGTGACAGGATGTCAGTGTATAGTCGGTGAAGTAAATAAGGAAAAACATTCCTTTATCCGTGAAAACTCAACCTCTTTCTGATAAAGGAATAATGAGATCCACTATATGGATGGACCCCTGAGACATGACACAAGAGGCACCTCAAAGCCGAGCGGAAGGAAGGAGAATCCCTGTAGTAAATGATGACGAACCAATTAGCGATCCGTGTGCGGGGGAGGGGGAGGAACTGGACTCTTCCCACACCACACACAAAAAACAATTTCAAGTGGATTGAAGACCTAATTGTGAACGGCAAAACTGGAGCTTTTTGGAAATAACCGTAAAATATCTTCATGATCTTTGCATAAGGATATATGATTCAAAAAACACTAATCCTAAAAGACTGATTAACTTGACTAGATTAGAATTGAAAAGGAATTTGATCTCCAAAATACTCTAAAGACAGAAAAACATAAACCACGGAGGGAGAGAAGATTTTTATGACACATTATTGATAAAACTAGTATCCAGAATATATAAAGAACACCTAAAGAAAAAGATGGACAACCCAATAGGAAAATGGGTAAAATAATTGAAAAGACGCTTGAAAAACGGTCCAATAAAAATAAAAGGGAACAGCTGTGGCTCAGGCGGTTGAGTGCCTGCATCCCACATGGGAGATCCTGGGTTCGTTTCCCAGTGCCTCCTGGAAAAACAACAACAAGCAAAACAAACGGTAAAAAAAAAAAAAAAAAAAAAAAAAATACGGACGCAGATGTGGCTCAGTGGTCGAGCACCGGCTTCCCACATATGAAGTCCCTAGTTCAATCCCTGCCCCCATATCTCAGAAAAATAAATAAATAAAAGGTACTCAAACTTATTAGTAATCGGGGAAATGCATGAAAAGCACATTTTTTATTTAAACTACACCCACCAGATTGGCAAAAATTTAATCTGACAATATCAACTATTGGTAATAATGTACACTGACGGTAACACTCATCCCCTGCTGGTGAGAGTGTAAACTGGTACACCCACTTTAGAAAGTAGTTTAAGATTATTTAGTATGGTTGAAGATATGTATGCATCACATCTAATAATTCCACTCCTTGGTATATACCCTAGGAAAAAATCTTGCTCAAGTGTAATCAAAACATTACAAGAATGTTATTAGCAGTATCTTTCATGAGAACAAAAAGCTGGAAACAACCCAAGTGCCCATCAAAGCTAGAATATTTAAAGGCACAGTGGTATATTCATGCAATGGAACAAAAGCTAACAACCAGGGAGCAGTTGTAGCTCAGTGGTTGAGCATCTGCTTCCCATGTACAAGGTACTGGCTTCAATCTCTGGTACCTCCTAAAAAAAAAACTAAAAATCTAGAGCTAGGAGAAACAGCATGAGTCTCAGAAACAGAATAAGGAGTAAAAGAAGATAAATACCAAAGAATGTATACTATGTGAGTCCATTTTTATAATGTTCAAAAGCAGACCGTACAAAACTATATTGTTAAGGGGTGCATTACCAGGTAATAAAACTATATAGATTGTGATAATCAGGGTAGGCTAAACATTCGCTATATTAGAAACCATGCATGTGTCCCCAGACCTAGTTTTTCTCCCTAGGTCTGGTTTCTAGAATGCTGGTGATAAGCTAAGCCTGATTTATTATATGACCATCCTGTATGGGAAATGACTGTAACTCTACATATCTTTGGTCAACCTTAAAGAGATATAGCAGGGGGATGGATGTGGCACAAGTGGCTGGGCATCTGCCTCCCATATGGAGGGATGTCGGTTCGATCCCGGGGACCTCCCGGTAAAAATAAAAAAAAAGAAAAATATAGAAGACACTTGGGCCACCAGGCCCCATGCGAGGGTGTGCCACCAGGACCCATGAGCCACGCAGCAAGATGATGACGTAACAGAAGAGTGACACAAGGGAGAGCCAAGACGAGACGTGCCAAAAAACCAGGAACTAAGGTGGTGCAGGTGGTAGGATGCCTCTCTCCCACATCGAGGTTTCCGAGGATCGAATCCCAGTGAAGACAGGAGAAGAAGGATGAGAAGAGAGGGTAGGAAATGGACACAGAGTGTTGCCCAGCGAATGGACACAGAAACAGCAAAAATGGTGGTGGGTGGGTAAAAATGGATAAAAGTAAATAAATAAATAAATAAATCCTTTAAAAAATGTATAGGGAAGGAAGATATGGACTATAGTTAGTAGTAATACTTTGACGAAGCTCTTTCATGATTTGTTAACAAATGTTTCACAACAATGCAGGGTGTTTGTGGGGGGTGATGTGTGGGAGCGCTGTGTGATGTTGTGCATGTTTGTTTTGTAAGTTCACGATGTTTACTGAACACTTATAGTTTATGTATGTTCACGTATGAATGATATACTTCAATAAATTGTTTTTTAAAAAAACTGTATAGAGAAAAGCAATGAAGTAATTGTCATAAATGTCAGAACGGTAACTACCTGTGAGGGAAAAGGGGATTGTGATCCGGGAGCGGCAAATGGGGTGCTTCTCATTTTGTGACCTTGGAAATGGTTACACAGTTGTTTGATTTTAAGTTATTCATATAAAAGTACAGCTTTGCTTTATGCACTCTTCCGTGTGAATGTTATATCTTGGTATTTAAAAAAATGCCCCCAAAGAAAAAAAGAATACCTATGAATCAGTAAGAAAAGAAACAATCCAATAGAAAAATGGGCAAAAACCCCCATAAATTATGTGTTTATGTGTAAACATATGAAAATATGCCATACCCTATGAGTTATTAAACAAATGCAAATTTAAATCATATGATACCATTTCAACTTTTTTTTTTTTTTTTGAGGTACTGGCGCTGGGGATTGAACCTGGGACCTCATATGTGGGAAGCTGGCACTCAACCACTGAACCACATTGGCTCCTCTAAGTTAGTTTTTTCATTTTGTTGTTTGTTTTTGTTTTTTTAAGAGGCACCAGGGACCAAACCCGGGACCTCCCATGTGTGAAGCAGGTGCTCAACCGCTTGAGCCATGTCTGCTCCCCAATTTTCTTTTAAATGAGGTACCAGGGATTGAAACCAGTACCTCATACATGCGAAGCAGGTGCTCAAACACTGAGCCACACCTGCTCCCCCACGAGATCCCATGTCACTCTATCAGATTGGCTAAAAGTAAAAATCTGAAAACCAAGTGCTGGCAAGGATGTGAAACCAAGGGAGCCCTGCTGTCCTCACTTTGAAAAACTGGTTGGCATTACCTACAAAGATTGGATATGTGTTTACCTGAGCTATTCCTCTCGCATTTTAAGAAATGAATGATAGCTGCAAATGAAATAAAAAAGAAACATTAGCAAAAGTGCTCAAAGATATATGTCTAAAACTGTTCACTGCAGTTTCCCATAATAATTGAAAACCAGAAACAATCTAAATATAATGTTAAATAATGGTTCGTCCAATATAATAGTAAACTACCTAATACAAAGAATGAGATCACTCTATTTTTACTGATATGGAACGATCTATTCTGATAACTGAAATAATCGGATTTTGGAGAAATATGAATTTTAAGATCCTAGTCCACTAAAAAAAGGCAGAGTGATTTTATATGAGGTATCAGTTCTGACATGGTCAAACTGCAAATAACAGAAACCCAGGGACAGTGGCTTAACCAAAAAAACAGATTTATATTTCTCACAGAACAAGATTTGTGGAGGAAGATGATGGTGACTGTGGCAGTTTGAGACTGGGATGAGGGCCCTTTGATTAGATTACTTGAGAGGTATCAGGGATTGAACACTCAACCACTGAGCTACAGCTGCTCCCTGGCAATATTTTTAACTAGGCACAGAGCAATCTCAAATAAAATTAAGTTTCTTGGTACAGAAAAGATGGAAAATAGATGTTGGTTAGGCATCAATGGGGCCCTACACAAAATATGTTCCTTTTCATATGCTCAGAGAAAAGTAGTTAAAATCTGAGAAACAGGGGAAATGAGTCATGTGCTTTCATTTTTCACTTGTATTGTTGAGCATTTTAGACAATAAGCTCTCTTCAGCATCTCTGGTAGGGCCGGTCTAGTGGTGACATATTTCTTCAGCTGTTATCTGAGAATGTCTTCATCGCTCCCTCATTTTTGAAAGACAGGTTTGCTGGATATAGAATTCTTGGTTGGCAGGATTTTGCTTTCAGCACTTTAAATATTTCCTCTCACTGTCTTCTTGCCTCCATGCTTTGGATGAGAAATTAGCATTAAATGTTATGGAGGCTCTGTTGTACATGACATGTTGCCTCTCTCTAGCAGCTTTCAGAATTCTCTATTTTCAGCACAGGAAAGTTTGATTATAACGTGGCGCCGTGTTGGTTGATTTCTGTTTATCCTATTTGGAGTTGGTTGTGCATCCTGGATATATATATTCATGTATTTTGTTAAATTTGGGAAGTTTTCAATCATTATTTATTTGAATATTCTCTTTGCTCCCTCTTCTCTTTCTTCTTCTGGGACTCCCACAATGTGTATATTGGTACACTTGATGGTGTTCTATGGATCCCTCAGGCTGTGTTCGCTTTCTTACCTCTTCTTTCTGCTCCTCAGACTGGATGATTTCAATTATCTTATCTTCAAGTTCACTGATTCTTTCTTCTGCCAGTTCCAATCTGCTGTTGAACCCCTCTAGAGAATTTTTAATTTCTGTTACTGTGGTCTTCAGCTCTGTTTGGTTCCTTTCCATAATTTCCATCTCTCTTTTGATATTCTCTTTGTGTTCATCTATCATTTTCCTGATTTCCTTTAGTTCTTTGTCCATGTTTTCCTTTAGTTCTTTGAGCATATTTAGGACCTTTTTTTTTTTAAAGTTTTTGTCTGGTATGCCCCTGGTCTGATCTTCTTCATGGATGGTTTCTAATGATTTAATGTTGTCCTTTGCCTGAGGCACTGCTTGCTTTTTCTTTGTATGCTTTTAAATCTTTTGTGGAAACCTCGGCATTTTGATATTTTAGTGTGTTTTTACTGGAAATTAAACTCTGAGGATTCTGTTCCTTGGAATTGTATCCAGCTAGGATTATGACAGAACTTTCCTTGAATATCAGGAGCTAAAAATGAAGAGAGAGAGAGAGAGAGAAAGAGAGAAAGAAGGGAAAAAAGAAAATACCTTTCCAGTCTTTGCAGATTCACCTGTGTGGAGCTCTTCTTCAGGGCTTATTCGTACAATGAGTTTCAAGAATAGTTCCAAGTCAAAGCACAGAGGCCTCCCTGATGCCTTCTGCACATGTGTCTTGTCTTGGGCACATAAATGAGGCCCTAGGAATTCCCTCATTTACACAGATACAAATTTCCCCTCTTCCTTAGGAAATAGTTTACTCAGGGTCCCAGGCACTGCACTATATGTCCTACAGCCAGCAACTCCTTGCTCCGGAGAGCCACTTAACTGCTCTCAGATAGTGTTCTGTAGGAGAACTCTGTGAACTGCCTTCTACATGCAAGGCAAGTTCTGGGATTGCAAGTGCTGGTTCAATCCCTCAGGCCAGTCCCTCGGGCCCAGTCAAGTTGGGCTAGACATACATGCTCCCAGTATATGCGTGAGGGTTACTCTGCTGCCTCTGGAACCTGGACCAGATGCCAGCACCAGGAGCATGGGCTGGCTCCCCACTGAGCCAGTGAGGGGATGAGGGAGGGCCAGCCCAGGCAGCACAAGATCCTACTGCTTTTAAGATGCCTTAGTTTTGATTTGGCACCCACCCTGATACTGCAATCCTTTAAGTCTTTTCTGGAACTTTGGAAAAGTTGTTCCTGCCAGGTCTTGCTGCTTGTTCATAGCTCCTGTGGACGGACGGAGCCCTAAAGCTTCTTGCTCCGCCGTCTTGATCAGGTGGGGCTCATTCCAAATCATAATTTTCACAGTTTTATTTTGTTCTTTCAGCCCTCCTCAATTAACTAAACTCTAATTAGTGCCTGATCTAGTTCCAGGTAATGAGTTAGCTGTCTAGTAAAACATTTCAACATTTTAGCCTAAGGCAGTTTACCAAAGGGTGCCTGAATAGTTTCCCACAGCCTGAAAGAGTCAATGCACTGAGTTCCTAAGTTATTGTGGGAGAACCTTAGGCCTGGGGAATTTAAAGTCCATTAAAAATAGATTCAATATTATTCATTAGAATCACATGGTCAAGCACACTAAATTTTTTTTTTATCATTTTTCCCAGTGGACTAACAAATCAAGTTACAAAATTATAAAATTAAGAAGAAATGCTGCCAGAATTTGAAACTGGAATTCATTAATATGGATTATCATTTTTCTATAAAAATACATCTGGTTTAGTGCTGCAGGTTTTTTTAAGTACTCAATAGATTAATAAAATTATTTTATAACAAGAAAATTTTGCTGACTAAATATTATTTTTCCATTCATTTTTAACATAGAGCCACCTAGGTTTGATCATTATATTATTTACCCTCAATTTAAACAAAAATTCCTTTCTATCAAGTGGGAAATTATTTAGGTATCAGACAAAAATATTTCTTAATAAAGGTCAAAAGTTTTATAAATGGTATAAAAAATACTGAAATAGAAACTGCAGTTTCTATACTTTTACAAGAAATTTCAATTTTATGAGGAATAAAAAATAAAAATAATTCAGATATTAACCAGTATTCATGTTATGAATCAACTTACTTTACTGAATTCCAGATAAAATATAATTTATATTGTGAAATTCATTAAATAAATGTGAAATTAACTTCTAGTTCTTGCCACAATTCCACTCATGGTGTTCAGACAAGATTTACACAGTAGTAAAATTAGGTGTGTTCACTGTGATTCACATTTATTTTTAAAATTACATAAATATCTCAAAAATTATTTTCTCTCCCCTATAATCCTAATACCAGCATCTGTATTTTATTAAATGACACTCAATTTTAAATGAGATACCTACTCCCACCACTATTAAAAATCTGATGTCATCGAACAAAAATTTTCCTTTGCTTTAATATAAAGTCTCCATTTATCTCTTTTTGCAATTATGCATTTCATATGAGATTTCTCCTATCTTGCAAATATTAGGAGCACAAAGTCAGCGTTGAGAGTTTGGGTGGTCTTTAGGATTTATCTACTTGCATGAAAAATCAAAAACAAACAACCCCAAAGCAGAAGTAGACATGGAATGATTCTGAACAAAGTTCTAGAAGGCATAGTTCTTTCAAGTTATGTTAAGGAAAAGGAAATTCACTATAAAGAAACAGGCAAAAACTAAGGGAGGTGAGCCTTGACTCCTTCCTTTCATCTTCTAGATCCATCCTATCAGCAAGCCGGCTGATATTGTCAAGTCCATTCACTTCTTTCCGTATCAGCTGTCTTCATTTTAATAAGAAATTGTTTTTGTAGACATTGTGATGAATGGATTTGGTGCTTAACTATTTTCCTAAGAAGTTTTCATTTTGAAGGAACAAGTAAGATCTTTTATTCCTTTTTAAATAAAATGACTATGAAGTATAGTACGGTGAAAAGGAGATCAGATTTCTTTTTCCTTAAAGGTATTAAAAAAATAATGAAATGGAAACAACTTTGAACCTAGCTCTCCCCCGTTTTAGTTGCTGACTGTAAGCAAGTCTTATGTCCTCCGTGAAAAAATGCAGATGATAAGAAAACCCACCATATCTACTTCATAGGAGTATTGTGAAGATTAAATAAAACTAGTGTGATACTGTAAACAAACTCACTTCTATGAAGAAATATTTGTTGAGCACTTACTACATGACACGCCTAGCACTAGTCTAGCTGCTAAGCATAAAGTGGTCGATAAGGACAAGGTGCCTGACCTTGAGCACAGGGGCATTTAGGTGGGGGAGACAGAAAATAAAAACAACAAAGTCACCCATGTGGGGAGAGGGGAGTGTTCTGGGCAGAAGGTGAGCTCTGGGAAGGGGCGAGTGGGAACAAGCGCTGCGTGGGCAGGGAGCGGGGCCCGGGAAGGAAATGAACCAGGGTGGCTGGAGTGTGGAGGACAATGGCGAGAAAGGAGTCAGAGGGCATATAAGACAAGGGCAGGGTCAGGTCACCTGCTGGAGGCCATGGGCAAGAGTTTGAGTTTTATTTTTATTTTTCACTAGAGCAAATCATGCAGAAATATTCCCCCCTTTCTCACACACAGTTTCCCCTATTATTAACATTTTAAATTCGTGTGTGAGTTTTATTTTAATTAGAATAGGAAGCTATAGTTGTTGGATTCTTGTTGCAAGCAAAGAGCGGGACTCTGGCCACTTGAAGAAAAGGAACTGATCGAAAAGAACTAGGAAAACTCACAGAACCGCCAAGAAGCCTGATGAGTCAGGCTTGAAAAATGCATAACCACCCAGTGAGGCTGGGCATTCAGAAGTGCAGCCAGAATCGTCTCCAGAACTGGGGTGGAGGCACCACCAGAGTGGACTCCCAAGGGCCTTCCTCCAAATCAGAGCCAGGCGCAGACTGCAGCCGGCCAGGGGCTCCGACAGCATGTGGCCAGAAATTGAGCAAGAGGCTCCAAATGCCCAGCGACCAAAAGTTGTTCTCTGTGCTCCAAAGGTGCTCC
>JAQZBX010042900.1:0-21850 GCA_029593785.1 Cabassous unicinctus | reverse complement strand
TTCTATAGTTTACATTTTGCACTGCACAAGTTTATAGGTTTAGTCAAGGGACTTTAGAAGTTACTTTCTTATAATTGTAAACCACATGCTTTGGACTTCTTGGATTTCCCTTTTAAGTATGTTTATTATCGGGAGCGGATGTGGCTCAAACAGTTGAGCACTGTCTCCCACATGGGAGGTCCTGGGTTCAGTTCCTGGTGCCTCCTAAAGAAAACAAACAGATGAGCAGACAACGAGCAACAATAAATAAATAAATAAATAAATAAAATAAGAAAAATGTTTTTTATGCCCTGTATCAGTCAGCCAAAGGGGTGCTAATGTGAAATACCAGAAATGGGTTGGTCTTTATAAAGGGTATTTATTTGGGGTAGAAGTCCACAGTTACCAGGCCATAAAGCATTAAGTTTCTTCTCTCACCACAGTCCATTGCCACTAGAGCAAGACAGCTGCCGGCGTTTGCCAGGGTTCAGGCTTCTGGGGTTCCTCTCTTCCTGGAGCTGCGTTTCTCTCCGGGCTTAGCTCCTAGTTCCTCCACAAGGTCAGCTGTAGATGATCAGGCAAATGGCTTGCTTCTCTTCTCCTGGGGCCTTCTTTCCAACATCAAAACTGCTTCTCAAAAGACTGCTTTTACTCTGTTCTTTGCCTTGCCTTTTATATTTGATTCCCCACCCACCAAGGGGTGGAGCTCAATGCCCTACTGACGTGGCCCAGTCAACGCCCTAATCATAACTTAATCATGCCCAGATTAACAGATCAGTTTACAGGCATAATCCAATTATATTTTTGGAATTCATAATTACATCAAATTGGCCAAGGGTTACATGCCCCCTCATTTTAAAAATTATTCCTTACAGAGAAAATGGAAATTAGGGTAATCCTATTTTCTTGCTATCTGCTATCCTATTATGTAGCCCAAGAAACATACTGTTTTTTTTCCTGGACGAAACATACTTTTAAAATCCTGTAATGTTTTAAAGTATTTTTGCAAGCCTCTACTTTTTCTGAATTTTTAATTTCTTAATTTTATTCTTAAATTCCTGGGTAGATTCCTCTCTGTGGTATACATTTCAATTTTTTCTTTTGTATGTGCCTATAAAATAAATTCATTGGAGATTCCATATATTCTTTTTTATTATCCACCAGAATCTTATTTAGAACCTTGTATCCCTCTTAAACCATCTTCCTACTAGCCATGTTTTACATTTTGAATCTTGTTTATCCACAACTGGAGCAATGTCTCCTAACTGTGCCATGTTTGGCTAAATACATGCTGAGGTGACATGGTTACTTTCTTCCCAAGTTTTCATCATGTTCACTTTTTCACCCAGCAGTTTCTTATCAGTCAGAATTAAGTTCAAAGAAGAGGTTTCTATCAGTGTTTTTCTTATCTGTAGAAAGATTACATTGGTAGGAGAGCAAGTCAAGAATTTCAGATGCTCTGTTTTTAGCAGCTTGAGCATCCCAGCAGATGTGGGGAATAGGTGAAATCTCACTATTATGTTTTCTCATACCTATGCCAATCTTGCAGTATGTATTAGGAAAGCATCTATGTCCATCAGTGATAGTGTATAGCAGTGCTTGAACTTGTAGTTTACATCAGTCAACTGGAATGCTATTTAAAACAGATTGCTGAGCCCCATTCCCAGAGTTTATGGTTTGTTAGGTTTATTAGGTCTGGGGTGGGGCTGACAATTTTCATTTCTAACAAGTTCCTAGGTGATGCTGCTGCTGCTGGTCCAGAGACCAAACTTTGAGAGCCACTGTATATAATATACTTCTATTTCTCCTTTTATCTTCATGCAAATTTTTGGGACCAAACTTTTTCCCTCAAGTATTTAACATACTTAAATCTCCTTACATCAGACTTACTTTGAACAATAAGTTCAAATATGACAGTGCTTCCTTGTCATATAACAGTCTGAACCTTCTAGTTTTAGTGACACTATTGAGATAGTATTTATCTTTCAGGTAAGACTTAGGAAACCCAGTATGGTTAGTTTAGGAAAAAAAGGGGAAATATAGTTGAGACAGCAGGTTGGGTCCCATACACATCATCTTTTAGCACTTGTCTCATAATATTATAACTACATATTCCTGTCAAGTCTCTCCTAAGAATTGGAACTGGGGGGAGAGGATTTTGCTCAGTGGTTGAGTGCCTGCCTCCCACGCATGAGGTTCTGGGTTCAATTCCCGGTACCTCCGTAAAAAAAATGGAACTGTGTATTATCTTCATCTTTATTCATTTAACACATACCATTTGGTACACAGCAGGTATGCTATAAATATATGATAAAGTCAGTAAAATGGTCTTAAAAGCCGGTAGGTACTTCATCCTGTAGGTGATAGGGAACCTTTGAGGAGTTTTGAGTGAAGATTGTATCAAGGTAGTGACTGTTTCCAGGAATGATGCCATAGGGCTTGAGTTAGGGTGGTGGTAGAAGTTAAAATTAAGTAGAAGGATGAGTATGCAAAACTCTATGCTACGCTGCTTAATGGTGTCTAGAAGCAGGAGGTATATGTGATAATAGGTATTATATTAAGCATTTACTAAGGCTGTGATTTGAGGAACATGCTTTTAAGTCAAGAGCTTTGGTTAGTTTCTGTGATTTGAGTCTTTTTGGTTTGTTTGGTCCTGTCTTATTCTGTGGAACAGTTGTATCTGATATGGCACATACTTTTAATAGAACTGTAATGCAGAGTTTTGTATTTCATTTATTTGGTCTCTTGGATGAATTCTTTTTATTAGTCACTAAAATAACTTAAAAAAATTAATATTGCAGGTGGAACAGAATCCATTATTAGGGTTTGGCGCTATAGCTATTGCTGTATTGTGCTCAGGATTTGCAGGTAAATCATAAAAGCATAATTTTATTCTGTCAATTTTTTTAAACAACATCAAACTTTAAATAGGTGTCTAATTTATCTGTCTTTATAACAAGTTTCTCACTAAAGCATTATCTTCTTATTTTTATTTAGTTTTGCATCAGCTGTTTTCCCAGTAAATATATGGCAGAGTTAAACTCAGTGCAGACCTCAGTCTTTATTCATACTTGCAGCTATCTAAGAGAATAACTTGACTATGGTAGTCCAACCAAGAACTCAAAAAAAGACCTCTGAAAATGGAAGAAATTATTTATCAGGAAGCCTAAGTACCTTTTCCGTTTTCCTGGAAAAGGCTCTATCCTCAAGCCAGATCCTCCTCCTCTTTACACTTTAGGTTGTTAATGTTACCAGCTCATTATCTGTTTTTTCCTGGTAACCTCAAGTTTTTCCTCTGTTTCAACAGATTAGGAACTGTGGGGGTGAAAGAAGGGAGCTAGATTACTTTAGAAAACTTAATACATGAAAGTAATAGTCCAAAGGAAGGGAAGAACACAAAATCACTAACCAAAAAATGCATGGAAGTCTGGGGTCATGTGTGTAGAGACAGGCAGTCCTCCACAGAATCAAAGCCAAAGTATGAATGTTAAGTGTAACTAAAGAAACAAAATGGGTTTTAGAAATAGTTCCAACAGAGATGAAACTTAGGTTTTTTTTTTAGTAAAGAGTATATTAGTTATAGCTATAAGTCTTGCTTATCTTTTATTTGTGCTATTTCAAGAATTAGGACTCTATTTTTGACTAGGAAACCAGGCTGGTGATGGAAGTGAAATATTGCTTGTAAATGAGATGTTTTCTAAGAAGAAGGGAAAATCTAAATTTAGGTATATATTTAGGTATAAATTTAGGTATATGTGTAGGTATAAAGTTAGGTATGTATTTAATTTATCATGCTAAAATTTAGTTACCCCCCAAATGATATATTTGAATTTTTAACACTAGTTTTGAACAATTAAATGTTTATGTCTACCATTCTATTTAGTTTAACCTCTCAATAGACAACTGAAGAGAGGGTAGGTGGTTTAATATGCCTTTATTCTTGGAGTAACTAAAATTTTCCCAGATGGTAAAATAAAAGGTGGAAATAGGAATAGCATTAATGTCTTTGTTAAACATTTATTTTAAGTACAAAAGTATAACCAGAAACTTATAGCAGTGGTGAATGACTTTTTTGGGGGTAGTCATGTACTCCTTCGGAGTATCTGAGAAAAGCTTTGGTCCCTCAACCCCAGAAAAATGCACACACAAACAATTTATGATCTAGTTAGGGAGTTCATGGCCCTTGTGAAAATGTATATGAACTTGGCTAGTGGAATCCGGCTTTAACAGAAAATGGCTTCACTCAGCAAGTTCTATAAATTTTATTTTGGTTGTATTATGTACTTTGAAAAAATTCCAAGTGGGTATTATGAAAGTTTTCTGTAAAGTTAGAGGTACTCATTACTAGGCAGATAATAATAAGGGTATGATTAAGATAATTCATTCTAACAGTGTTTTCCAGCTGACCAGTCAGTCTTTTATTGGCATTAAATAATACAGAGAGCTTTAATAAAGACAGAAACTGTTATTAAAAATAATTTAAAAGTCCTTTTAAATGTGGTTTATAAAATTTCTTATTCTAGATGCTCTGTAAAAATTTAAATTGGTAATGTTCAGTATGCTGTGCCAACTTACAAAATAAATATACATTTAAAATTAACGTAAAGTGTGTTTGTTCCCCAAATCATATACTTTATATATCTCTGGGTTGTTTTATGAAAAAACATTTTAAATTGATTTCTAATAATATATTTTCGTATTTGCTTGTCTAATTTTCTTTCAGGAGTATATTTTGAAAAAGTTTTAAAGAGTTCAGACACTTCCCTTTGGGTGAGAAATATTCAAATGTATCTATCAGGGATTGTTGTGACATTAGTTGGCGTCTACTTGTCAGATGGAGCAGAAATCAAAGAAAAAGGATTTTTCTATGGTTACACATATTATGTCTTGTTTGTCATCTGTAAGTATCCAGGAATCAAAGTCCATTTTAAGCCTTTGTAGCATTTTGAAATTGTTCCTTTGATACAGTGAACACCAGTTTGAAAATGTAATTTTGGTTTTTATTGACTGACTTTGTAGCAGAGCTATCCCAAAGCAATTTTGTCTCCATGATCACAAGTTTCTAATGTGTTAGCAATAAATGTGTACAATTTAGTAGACCAGACAGCCCTTTGGGCATCTGAAAGACAATGTCATTATGTAGGAACTACTACTCAATTTTAATGCAGACTCTCTCAGATGGCTGCTTTTAAGGAAAATTGTATTTTCTTAGGTAAATTAGTATGGCAGCTCTGGGGGTGAAAATTGCCTCACCATTATAGAATGTTTCATTTATTGGATTGTTAAGATTTTTTTTCTTTCTATATACAAGTTCTTGCAAGTGTTGGAGGCCTCTATACTTCTGTTGTGGTCAAGTATACAGACAACATCATGAAAGGCTTTTCTGCAGCAGCAGCCATTGTCCTTTCCACTATTGCTTCAGTGATGCTGTTTGGATTACAGATAAGTATGTCTTAATTTGTAATAAATTATTAACATTGAAGAATCTCTTACTTGCTTTATTCATTTCCTCTATTATGAAAAATGGCAGTTGGTCATAGTGTTTACAGTAATTACTAGTTTTAATACTACAATTTATTTTACAAGTGCAGCAAGCGGTTCATAGTTGTGTGGAATGTGGTAAGCATACTTTGTCTAAATGGTCCTAGAGCTTAAGCTGAAGCACTCACTGGTTCTATGTGAAGGTGTGGCAGCTACTTAGTTACAAAAAAGCTTTTTTGCAACCAAGGCCTCCTTGCTCCTCAGATATTAGATACAAGAAAAACTGAGTGATTCAGGGCAAATACAGAATAACTAGGTATTAAGGAAATAAATTTAAGGACTTTACAAAATGATTCCTTTCAGTAGTAGAATTTTAGTAAACTATCTAGGCCTTTTATTTTCAGGAAAGAGCAGAAAACATCTGCCATTCCCCATCCCACCTCCCCTTAGTTTACACTTTCCTAACTTTTTTGGACTTGGGTACAAATTAGTTTTGAAACTACAAGCCAAATCTAGATTTTCTTTTCTCTATGGTGAAGGTACCTTTGTTTCATTTACTATGTACCCAATACAAAATTCATTACTATAGCTGGCATTCTGGCACTACTGCTATGCTAGTCTTTCTAATATAATTTTCCCTAACCCACATTCAGCATTGAGTTGGCTTTTGAATTAAGCAGTGATGCTCACTTAACATTTCAGAGTACTTTTATACTTTAATAATCTTTCTTTACTGATCAGTTATATCATAAACTAATGTGTGAGGAAACTGTCAAATATCTACAGAAGTAAAAAAACAAACAAACAGATCTGGACTATATTTACATTTCATTTTAAAATTGATTCTTATTATAAATGCAAATAGAAGTTCTTCCAATCTTGTTAGATATACTAGAAAACTATTTTATAGTGTGGTTCTAATCTTTGCTCGACCTTTTATTAGTTGTGCAGCCTTGGGGAAGCTACTTGTGTCAGTTTCTTCATCTGTAAGATGTGAATATCACCTACCTTCTATTGTTGTTTTCCAGTAATGTGCTTAGAATAGTGCCTGGCATATAGAGTAGTATTAGGTATAAGGTGAACCCCTTACCATTTCTTTATGAGGAATTTATAGGCCCTCCCCTTGGATGTTTTTCTTACTTGATTTGGGTGAACTTTTAATTGTAGTTCTGATTTATCCTTATGCTTAACAAATCGTTATGCCTTTTACTCTTAAGGAATATTTGACAACAGTATAAAATGCTTTTAGGTCAGTACTTTCTCTTATGGATGATAATCAGAATGTCTTAGTAATCTTTCAGTTTTCTATTTAGATTTGTTATCATCCCCTTTTCTAGTTAGGGGGTGAACTAAAATCATAGCTTGATGTCATTTCTCTGCTGCCATTTTTTAAAGCTAAAGACTATGCCACTGTAGTCCATATAGAATATGGTTCAGTTTTGAACAGAATATATAGTTTTAACATGAGCATTTATTTATATAATGCCTACTTGTCAAGTTTGGACAAGCTGTAATTCTTGCTTCATGATTTTCAGGATTAAGATAAAAAGATACAGCTAGCAAGAAATGGTACTTTACTCAGTATATCATCTCCTCTCCTCTTCAGTAATCTTCAGTGGTTTGAATCATTGGTCACCTAACTCTCTGAATTTTACTCCATTATCGTTTAGTCTGAACTTTCAAAGGTTTCTGGTATTATGCAAAAGCCACATCTCACTGCATTTTCTTTGAATCAGCATATAGGGAAGTTAGCATGGACTTTATGTTAGGGTGGCCCAGGACAGACACACTGCTATGGAGCCAGTGATTGACACTCCCTTAATTTTACCATATATATTTTTGCCAGAATTTATGACCTTTCTAAACCTCTCATCATAAAATTTCTCGTATGATTTGATATTGCAAACCAACAATTAAAAGTTTATTAAAAAAATTAATCATTGTTATATAGTTTTAAAGATACAAATACAGACTACTAAACTTACTGTTTTTCTTTTCAGCACTCACGTTTGCTCTGGGTACCCTTCTTGTATGTGTTTCCATATATCTCTATGGGTTACCCAGACATGACACTACATCCATTCAACAAGGAGAAACAGCTTCAAAAGAGAGAGTCGGCGTGTGATTTCAGCTTCAAGAGAAATTCATACTGAGACTGTACCATTTGCATTAAACTAGAGCCTTAAGTAAATCCCAGAAGGTAGCTTAAACAAACAAAAATTTAACTGTATGGCAAAAGGATTAAGAAGAAAGCTCTCAAGTGAATTGCTAATACAGAGACTTAACTTGGACCTGTTTGGGATCAATCTGTTTTATTTTAGAATGAAGGAATTTTATTATTGTATATATAATGTACATAAAAAATATAGATATGGTATTTAAAAATCATGTGAGGCTATAATATTCAAATAACAAGGTTTGGAACTATGTTTATGGGTTAAAGTGCCAAAGCCATTTCTGTACTAACTGTTCTCTTTTTCATGTTCCAGAGGAGAGAGATGACAACTCCTTATTCTCTAATTCATGTGCAGTATTTTGTCCCAGCAGCAGTAAAGACCTAGTTCTTTGTCTTCAAAAGACAGGCAGAAGCAAGGCAGGCTAGTTCAGAAAGAAATTGAATGTGCAACTTTTTCTCAAACAGAATCTATCTTATAACTCAGACAGTGAGTTCTGGGTGGTGACTGAGTACTTCTTTAGTGCTGTTTTTGTGCCATTCATTGTCTGGATACATAGTTCTTTGCTATTAGACAATATACTTTTCTTCAAAAAAAATTTCTAATGTCACTTTTGTACTTTTTTTAAAGTATGTTCAACTGTTGGTGTGTCAATAAATTGTGAAATTTCAGTGTTTAAAAAATTTTCTATAATAATGAAAAATTCAGCAATAAATTTATTTATATGAATTCTGTTGTCACTTTTTGTATTGTAGATATAACCATTAACCATAGTTTAAATTCTATTTTGAACAGCAAGGTATCTAAGAATAGATAACTAGAATTCATTTAGCATTTTAAAGCATATTTTAACTAGAAATTACATTCTCGACACTGGTGTTATTCCAAGAAGTTTCATTCCATTGGCTAGGACAGAACGGACAGCTCTGAAAAGATGAAGTCTGGCCTACAAAATAAATCAAAGAATGATTAAATGTTCAATAGCAGATAAATTGTAAGTGAATAAGAATGTTTTAAAAAGTAATTCTTTCTTCAAATTTGAAAAAGTAGAATACCTCAAAGTACCAGGGAAGATAAATTCCTAGTTCTCTTAAAGTAATACTATTATATAAGGGATTGTGAAGTAGGGGAAACAGTATCATCATATAGCTTCACCTCAGATGAGAGGAATTTATCACTACAAGATTTGATATAAGAAAATGTGTTTCATAATCTAGTAGTTGCAAAGTATATAAACATTGACTTTACAGCCTGATTTGAATTATTACTAAGTAAGAACAATGTTGTAGTTGAATAAAAGAATACTATTTTAGGAAAAATTTTACAAGAAGACTGACTTAGTAATATTAGCCTGAATAAATATCAAAAGTGAGTTTGATATTAATCTTACACCCTCAACTTAAAAATAGAGAAATCAGAGCATGATTTCAGGAGATCTTAAGAAAAGCAAAGTTTCCTTTCTTAAATAGCTTTATGAGAAGATAGAGCTGTTGTAGTTGAGTAGACTCAACTTCTATAGAAAGTTTCTACAATAGTTACCATGAAATTTCTATCAAACTGTCACTGGCTAGGTGTTGTACAGAAAATACTCAACATACCCCGGCCACTTCAGGAGGACTGTCTTTTATTTGTAGTGTTTTGTGTGCCACAGCTGCAAGATGACTGAACAGGATAGAGAATCATGATTAGAACCAACAGGAATTCCCTATTGTAACACATGTAAGTTTTAGGGATATTTAATCTTACTCTCTCAACTTAAAAAAAAACAAATCAAAGTCTAGAGCCATTAAAGAATGTAAAGTTGAGTCTGGAATTCACTGCTTTTCTATAATGGTCAAAGTAAACAATAAACTCAAAGCTCTAGATTTTGGTCCTATTCTTCTAACACGTTACAAGTTCTTAAGATGATTTCACTGTTGGTTTTAGAAGTATAGGAGATTTATTTAAATGTATAGCATGGCCATTCCCCCTTAGGTACAGTGAGGATGTACGGTAGATACTAGATACTGCATTTTGCAGACATACTCTGGACACTCTTCTTTAAAGCTTCTTTTCTGTTTAGTTAAGGCAGTAAATGGAAGAATGTGCCAGGTAAATGATGCTTAGGATATATGCCTTAATAATTAAATGACACTTTAAGACTTTCTGCTTCTTTACTTCTATATGTCTAAGTGGAATTTAAAGGAAAAAAGATCTTATTTAAGTCTGGAGACAACACGGTTAAGTATAATCAAGAAAACAGTGACAATAGATCTCTGATTTCAAGTATATCTTAAGAAAAGTGAAGTTTCCGTTCTTAGCTTTATCGGAAGCTATAGCTGCTGTTGTAGTTGAGGAGACTCAACTTCTATTCAAAGCTTCTACAATAGCTACCATGAAATTTTTATCAGACTGTCACTGGGTCACCTCCCAATTCATTCTCCATCCTCTAAATGCCTTAGTACATAACAGAAAGGCCTGTATATGCTTCATTTCTCATCTCTCCCAGGACCATACTTGTTTCTTTTAATGCATCATGTCCTTGCTCAACTCTGGGCTTTTCTTCCTTTCCTGCCAAAAGCTTTACCTGATTAGTATGTACTCCTTTCCTCTGAGAAGCCTTCACTGGTCCCTCAAGACTGACTTCAGTGCCTTAACATTGTCTTTTATGTTCACTCCATAACACGTATACTATACTGTAATCTTGTAGTTGTCGGTTCCCACTCGACCCTACATGATTGTCAGATTAGAAGGTCTCAAATATCACCGAAGGCTTAGAAATAGTTAAGATGAAAAAAAAAATCCCCCTATTCTGATATGAACTGAAGGAGTTGGAAATGCCATGCAATGCAATATGTGGAGTCATTTGTCACATATCCATATCTGTCCCACATAACTAAGCTTTACATAAATGGCTGAAACTCTATGAGCAGCAACACATCTGAAAGTACCTTAGAGTTAGAAGGTAACTGACAATGTGCCTGGGTTCAAGGTCCTGAGATGATCGATAAAGCACTTCATCAAACCTAAAAGAAAGATGACAGGAGCAATTGGCAGGGGAAGACTGTCCACATGCTACAATAAACTAAGACATTAAGACAAAGATTTTAGATTTAAGGTTGACTTAACATCATTTAGAGTAAAAGATACATAAGGAAAGACCTTGTGCTCCTTTGAAGGCAAAGGCACATTTTTCATTCTTACAAATTTCTTGCTAATATGAACTTTCTAAATCCATCATGATATCCCTTAGGCCTAGCCCAAAGCAAGGACTCAAATAATGGTGTTAAACTGCATATAAAAAGCCTCCACACATACACACAAAGCCTCCAAATATATAAAGTTGTAAATTGTTAACCTGTAAAGCACAAACAATGGGGGGTTAGAGGGGTTTAGGAACAGTGTGTGTATAAGCTACTGAAGTCAAATTGGTATCAAATCAAATGTGATTGTTATAGATTTAGGATGTTAAATTTATGGCAACCACAAAGATATCTGAAAAACAGATACACAAAAAAATGAAAAGGGAATCAAAATACAATACAAAAAAACCCACACCAAACAAATATGAAAGTAGGCATTAACAGAAGAATTGAGAGACAAGGTATGAGATCAAATAGCAAAATGACAGAAGAAAGTCCTGCATTATAAATAGTTATTTTAAACATAAATGGATTACCTAACAGACATACACAGAACTCTTCACCCAATAGCACCAGAATACACATTTTCTAGAGTGCACATGATCATTCTCTAGGATAGACCATATGTTAGGTCTGTCACAAAGCAAGTCTCAATAGATTTAAATTTATTGAAATCGTACAATGTATCTTTTTCAAGCACATCTGAATGAAGGTAGAAATCAATAACAGGGAGAACTGGGAAATCCAACAATATGTGAAATTAACCCTTAAACAATCAATGGGTAGAAGAAGAAATGACAAGGGAAATTAGGAAATATCTTGAGGTGAATGAAAATGAAAAAACAAAAAACAAAACATACCAAAACTTATGGGATGAAATAAAAGGAAGTGCAGAGAAGGAAATTTATACCTGTAAATGCTTACATTAAAGAGAAGATCTCAAATCAGAAATTTAACCTCATAACTAGAAGAACTAAAAGAGAAGAGCAAATAAATCTCCAAGCAAGCAGAAGGAAATAAAGATTACAGCAGAGATCAGTGAAATAGAGAATTAAAAAACAATAGAATTGGGGGCGGATGTGGCTCAAATGGTTGGGCGTCTGTCTCCCATATGGAGGGACCTGAGTTCGATCCCCGGAACCTCCTGGTAAAACAAAAAACAATAGAATCAATGAAACCAAAAATTGTTTCTGTGAAAAACTGACAAACCTTTAGCTAGACTGAAGAAAAAAAAGGGGGACACAAAAAACTACAATAAAAAAGGGGGAAGAAGAAAAAAACGCAAGGGGGAACATTACTACCAACTTCACAGAAATAAAAATGATTAAAAGAGGATATTATGAACAACTGTATGCCAGCAAATCAGATAATCTAGATGTAATGGGCAAATTGTTATAAACACAGAAACTACCCACACAGACTCAAGAAGAGAGATCTCAACAGACTAATAACAAATAGATTAAATCGGTCATCAAAAACCTAATAAAGAAAAGCTGAGAACCAGATGGCTTCACAGGTGAATTTTACCAAACATTCCAAGAAGAATTTACACCACTCCTGCTCAAACTCTTGCGAAAAACTGAAGAAGAGGGAACGCTAACTCATTCTATGTGGCCAACATCACCCTAATACCAAAGCTAGATAAATATACAAGAAAAGAAAATTACCAATTTCTCTTATGAATAGAGGTGTAAAAATCCTCTACAAAATACTTGCAAATCAAATCCAACAGCACATTAAATTAAACACCATGATCAAGTGGGATGTATCCCAGGTGTGGAAGGTGGTTCAACATAAGAATCAATGTAGGACTTTCAGGAAAATGGTGGACTAGAAAGACAAGGAACTCTCTTCTCTGCCAGAAACAAAGCTAGAGGACAGGCTGAAATGGCCTGGAAAAAGATCTAGGGTTTAGGAAACAAGGCAAAAGTTGGACACCACCCAGAAGAGAAAGGGACAAAGGAGGGGAATCACAATAAGACATCAAAACTGTGAGCTGAGAACAGCTGCTGCTAGTGCTGGCACTCTCCCCACACTAAAGACACTTTAGGATTCTCAAGCCTCTGCAATGGCTACAGACAAAGGGGGCTCCAGGGACCCACCACCTCAGGAAAGTGGAGAAAGAGGGACACAGCCTAAGATTGACTTAGCTTCTGATCCACAAATTTGGTCTGCTGTGCCCCACAAGCCCTTCTAGCTTGGGTGGGGCCATTGTTTGCCTTGGGAGCCGGCAAGGGGCTAAGAAGATAGGACCCTCCCAATTCCTTCTCTACTAACCAGGACTGATGGTTGAGGACACTGAGGGCAGTGGAACTATTTCCTACCCAGGAAAAGGAGGGGGTTGCCAGAGAAGGCTGGAGAACTGTCTCTGGTAAAGTTTGAAATACAAGGCTCTTAGCCTCCAGGCAGGAACCTGTATCACATTGATCCAGGCAGTGTTGCAGCAATCACACTCCAACCAGGCTTTGAAATGAGAGAAATGCCAAAGAGTGCCATCTGCTGGCAGACCAAGGAAGTGCATGTGAGGAAATTGAAAGTAAATAAGAAAGAGAGGCTTTTTTCCGGCCTTCATTTATTTATTTATTTAGAAAAATGTTTCTCTCCCCTGCCCCCTATTATTTTGCACTTGCTGCCTGCTCTCATTGTCTTTTTTTTTTTTTTTTTAGGAGACACTGGGAACTGAACATTGGACCTCCCTTGTGGGAGGGAGGTATCCAATATCGAGCCAAGTCCGCTCCCTTTTCCAGCCTTTATAGCCTCCCTCCCCAAGGCCCTAGGAAGTGGGTCTGCAACCCAGTACTGGGTCCAGAGCACAGTTTTGAGCAACTAACAGGGGCAATCCTAATAAACAAGGTTGAACCAAGAACCAAAAAGCAGCAGTAACACACAGCCTCCTGCCAATAAATCCCTAGGAAAGAGAAAGAAATTGAGCATCTGAGTAAACTCACCATTCTAATTAGATGCCTAGACATCAGTAAAAAATTATGAGCCACACTAAGAAAATGGAAGACTTGGCCCAAGAAAAGGAATAGATCAAAGCCCCAGAAGAGATGCAGTATTTGAGACATCTAATTAACGAGATGCACACAAATTTCCAAAATTAAATTAATGAGCTGAAAGACAATATGGCGGGAAGTGGATGTGGCTCAAGCAATTGGGCTCCCTGTCTACCACATGGGAGGTCCAGGGTTCGAGTCCCAGGAACTCTGGAGTGCTGGCCTGTGCAGACAGCTGGTGCAGCAAGATGACGCAACAAAAAGAGACACAGAGAAGAGACAATAAGAGACGTAGCAGACCTGGGAGCTGAGGTGGCGCAAGAGATTGAGCACCTCTCTCCCACTCTGGAAGGTCCCAGTATTGATTCCCAGTGTCGCTTGAAAAGAAGACAAGCAGACATAGAACACACAACGAATGGACACAGAGAGCAGACAACGAAGGGGTGGGGAGAAATAAATAAAATCTTTTGAAAAAAAAAGAAAGAATATGGCTAAAAAGATAAACAACATCAAGAAGACATTGAGCAAGCACAAAGAATAATTTGAAATCCTGAATAGAAAAGTAACAAGAGCTCATGGGAGTGAAAGACACAATAGGTGAGATCAAAAACACATTAGAGGCATACCACAGCAGACTTGAAATCACAGAAGAAAGAATAAGTGATACCAAAGACAGAACAGCTGAAATTAAAGAGAGAAAAGAACAGAGAGAGAAAAGAATAGAAAAAATTGAGCAAGGGCTCAGGGAGTTGAATGACAATATAAAACACAACAACATATGTGTCATGGGAGTTCCAGAAGGAAAAAAGAAAGGAAAAGGGGCAGAAGGAGTATTTGAGGAAATAATAGCTGAAAATTTCCCAACTCTCACGAAATAAATGAACTTACATGTCCAAGAAGTGCAACATACCCCAATCAGAATAAATCCAAATAGACCTACTCCAAGACACATACTACTCAGAATGATGTCAAATATAAAGAGAAAATTCTGAGATCAGCAAGGGAGAAAAAAACTATCACATACAAGGGACACCCCGTAAGACTTAGTGTGGATTTTTCATCAAAAACCATGAGGCAAGAACACAGTGGTACAATATAATTAGGATAGTGAAAGAGAAAAACTGCCAGCTGAGAATTCTTTATCCAGCAAAACCGTCCTTCAAATATGAAGGTAAGTATAAAATATTCACAAACAAATGGAAACTAAGAGAGTTCATAAAAAGAATCCACCTTTGCAGGATATATTAAAAGGAGCCTTAGAGCCTGAAAGAAAAGGACCAGGGAGAGAGAGGTTTGGAGGAGAGTCTATAAAAAAGAATAGCAGAAAGGATAACCAAAAGAGTAAAAGGACAGACAAAAATAAGATATGACATGA
The DNA here is from genome assembly GCA_029593785.1 of Cabassous unicinctus. NCBI lineage: Eukaryota > Metazoa > Chordata > Mammalia > Cingulata > Chlamyphoridae > Cabassous > Cabassous unicinctus. The sequence goes on along the minus strand of JAQZBX010042900.1, from coordinate 6,723 downwards.
AAACGAAAGAAGAAAATGGTGGAAGTAAATGATGCATTTATAGTAATATCATTAAATGTGAATGGATTAAACTCCCCAATCAAAAGATATAGGCTGACAGAATGGATAAAGAAAACCATGAGCCATCCATATGCTGCTTTCAAGAGATTTACCTTAGACCCAGGGATACAAACCGGCTGAAAGCGAACGATTGGAAAAAGATACTCTATGCAAATAGTAACCAAAAAAGAGCAGGGGGAGCTATACTAATATCAGACAAAACAGACTTTAAATGCAAAAGAATTTTAAGAGATAAAGAAGGCCATTATATATTAATAAAAGGGACAATCCAACAGGAAGATATAACAGCCATCGATTTCTATGCACCTAACCAGGGTGCCCCAAAATACATGAGATAAACTCTGGAAACACTGAAAGGAGAAATAGACATCTCTATAATAATCACTGGAGACTTCAACACCCCACTCACATCACTAGATAGAACAACTAGACAGAAGATCAAAATGGAATCACAGAACTTGAACAATATGATAAACGAGTTAGACCTAACAGACATGTACAGAATATTGCATCCAAACTCAGCAGGTTATACATTCTTCTCAAGTGCCCATGGATCTTTCTCCAGGATAAACCACACGATAGGGAACAAAACAGCTCTCAATAAATATAAAAAGATTGAAATTATACAAAGCACCTTCTCATATTATAATGGAATGAAACTGGAAATCAGTAATAGACAGGAAAGAAGTAAATTCTCAAATGTGTGGAGGCTAAACAGCACACTCCTAAATAATCAATGGGTCAAAGAAGAAATTACAAGCAAAATCAGTGAATATATTGAAATAAATGAAAATGAGAACACAACTCATTAAAATTTATGGGATACAGCAAAGGCAGTTTTGAGAGGGAAATTTATAGCCCTAATCACCTATATTAAAAAAGAAGAAACAGCTAAACTCAAAGATTTAACTAAAAACTACAGAAACTAGAAAAAGAACAGCAAATCAATCCCAAAGAAAGCAGAAGGAAAGAAATAATAAGAGATTAGAAATAGCAATAAATGAAATTGAGAAAAAAAAACAATAGAGAAAATCAACAAAACCAACAGCTGGTTCTTTGAGAAGAGCAATAAAATTGAAAAACCCCTAGCTAGACTAACAAAGAAAAGAAGAGAGAATATGATAATAAATACAATCAGAAATCAAAGGGGGGAAGTTTACAACTGACCCCACAGAAAAAAAAAGGATCAGAAGAGGATATTATGAGAAACTATATGCCAACAAACTAGACAACCTAAATGAAATGGACATTCACAGAAACACACAAAGAGTGCGCTACAAGAAATACAAGAATTTAACAAAGCAATCACATTTAAAGAGATTAAATACATCATCAAAAATCACCCAACAAAGAGAAGTCCAGGACCAGATGGCTTCACTGTGAATTGTACCAAGCATTTCAAAAAGAATTTTACATGAATACTGTTTAAACTCTTACAAAAAATTGAAGAGGAGGGAAAATTACCCAACACATTTTATGATGCCAACATCACCCTAATACCAAAGCCAGATAAAGACACTACAAGAAAAGAAAATTACCAACCAATCTCTCTAAAATGAACACATATGTAAAAATTCTCAACAAAATGCTTGCAAATCGAATCCAACAGCATATCAAAAGACAGACATCATGACCAAGTGGGATTTATTCCTGGTATGCAAGGCTGGTTCAACATAAGGAAATCCATCAATGTAATACACCCCATTAACAAATTGAAGGAAAAAAATACATGATCAGCTCAATCGATGTAGAAGAGGAATACTACAAAATCTAGCATCCTTTCTTGATAGAAACTCTTCAAAAGATAGGAATAGAAGGAAAATTCCTCAATACGATAAAAGGTATATATAAAAAACCCACAGCCAACATGATACTCAGTGGGGAAAGGTTGAAATCTTTCCCTCTAAGTTTGGGAACAAGATAAGGATGCTCACCTTCATCACTGTTATTCAATATTGTACTAGAAGTTCTAGCTAGAGCAATTAGACAAAAAAAACTAAAGGCATCCAAATAGGAAAAGAGAAAGTAAAGCTTTCACTATTTTCGGATGACATGATCTTCTATATAGAAAATTCTGAAATGTCTAGAAGAAAGCTACTCATGCTAAAGAATGAGTTCAACAAAGTGGGAGGCAAACATCAGTAATGTTTTTGTGCACTAGTATTGAACAATCTGAGGAGGAAATCAGGGAAAAAATTCCATTTACGATAGCAACAAAAAGACTCAAATACCTAGGAATCAATTTAGCCAATGAAGCGGAAGACCTGTATGTAGAAAACTATAAAACATTGCTAAAAGAAATCAATGAAGACCTAAACAAATGGAAAGACATTCGTGTTATATTGGAAGACTAAATATTGTGAAGATATCAATTCTATCCAAAGTGATTTGTAGATTCAATGCAATACCAATCAAAATTCCAGGTTGAAAGCTTTCCCTCTAAGATCAGGAACAAGACAAGGATGCCCACTGTCACCATTGTTATTCAATATTGTACTAGAAGTTCTAGCTAGGGCAATTAGACAAGAAAAAAAAAATTAAAGGCATACAGATAGGAAAAGAGGAAGTAAAACTCTCACTGTTCGTGGATGACACAAATCCTGTACTTTGAATATCCTGAAGTATGCACGGCAAAGCTACTTGAGTTAATAAATGAGTTCAGCAAAGTAGCAGGATACAAGATCAACACGCAAAAATCAGTAATGTTTTTGTACACTAGTACTGAACAACCTGAGGAGGAAATCAGGGGAAAAATTCCATTTTCAATAGCAACAAAAAGACTAAAATACCTAGGAGTTAATTTAACCAAAGAAGTACAGGACCTATATGCAGAAAACTACAAAACAATGCTAAAAGAAATTAAAAAAGACCTAAACCAATGGAAAGACATTCTGTGTTCATGGACTGGAAGAATAAATATCATGAAGATGTCAATCTTACTCAAACTGATTTATAGATTCAATGGAATCCCAACAGCTTACTTTACAGAAATAGAAAAGGCAATTACCAAATTCATTTGGAAGGGAAAGTGTACCCAAATAGCCAAAAGCATTCTAACAGAGAAGAGCGATATGGAAGGAATTTCACTGCCTGACTTTGAAACATTACAAAGGTACAATGGTCAAAACAGCATGATACTGGCATAAAGATAGACACATTGATCAGTGGAATAGAATTGAGAGTCCAGAAATTAACTCTCACCTTTATGATCAACTAGTTTTCAACAAACCTACCAAGTCCAGTTAATGGTACAAAACAGTATCTCGAACAAATAGTGCTGGGAGAACTGGATATCTATAAACAAAAGATTAAAAGAGGACCCCTATCTCACTCCCTATACAAGAATCAACACACAATGGATCGAAGACCTAAATATAAAAGCCAGGACCATAAAAGCACTAGAAGAAAATGTAGGGAACTACCTTAAAGACCTTGTGGTAGGGGGTGGTTTCTTGGACCTTACATCCAAAGCATGTGCAACGAAAAAAAACATAGATAAATGGGATCTTGTCAAAATTAAACACTTTGTACCTCACAAGACTTTGTCAAAAGGGTGAAAAGGCAGCCAACTCAATGGGAGAAAATAATTGGAAATCACATGTCCGATAAGGGTTTACCATTCATGATATATAAAGAGATGTTACAACTCAACAATAAAAAGACAAATGACCCAATTAAAAAATGGGCAAAAGACTTGAATAGACATTTGTCCAAAGAAGAAATAAAAATGAAAAAAAACACATGAAAAAATGTTCAATATCACTCATGATTATGGAAATGCAAATCAAAACTACAATGAGATATATCACACCTAAGAGAATGGCCACTATTAAAAAGACAGAGAACTACAAGTGTTGGAGAGGATTTGGAGAGATAGAAACACTTATTCACTGTTGGTGGGAATGCAGAATAGTACAGCTACTGTTGAGGACTGTTTGGCTGTTCCTAAAGAAGTTAAATATAGATTTGCCACGTGACCATGCAATGCCACTACTAGGTATATACCCAGAAGAACTGAGAGCAGTGAGACAAACAGACATCTGCACACTTATGTTCATAGTGGCATTATTCACGATTGCCAAAAGCTGGAAACAACCCAGGTGTCCATCCACCAATGAATGGATAAACAAACTGTGGTGTATTCATATGATGGAATATTATGCAGCTTTAAGAAGAAATGAAGTCATAAAGCATGTGTCAATATGGATGAACTTGGAGGACATCATGTTGAGTGAAGCAAGCCAGACACAAAAGGACAAATATTGTATGACTGCATTACTATGAATTAAATATATTGTGTAACATATTGTATAATTCCATTTATATAAAATGTAAATATAAATCAATATATAAAGATGAAATTTGGTTGGTGGCTATGTAGGGTTAGGGAAGGCATGCTAAGTGGAGCGGAGTTTTTCTTTTTGGAGTAATGAAATGGTTCTAAAATTTTTTGTGACGATGAATGCACAACATTGTACTTACACTAAAAGCCACTGATCATTCACTTTAGATAGATCATAGGGCATGTGAATATATCTCAAACTGCTTAATACATAAAAAATTGTGCAAGAATAGCCATAAACAGCAGCTATGTACAGCAGGGGAAACAGAGAGATTGAGAGGTGAAGAATTTCTTGTTCATTTTTTTTGTTTATTATTATTATATTGAAATAATGAAAATGATCTAATAATGATTGAAGTCATAAATGCACAACTATGCAATTATACCAAATACCAATAATTGTACATTTTGAATGAATTGCATGCTTTATTAATATGTATCAATAAAATTGGTTAAAAAAAAAAAGCCTAGCAGGAGGAGAAAAACAGGATACAATATAATACACCACATTAATAGAATTAAGGGAAAAAAACACATGATCATGTCAATCGATATAGAAAAGGCATCTGACAAAATCAAACACCCCTTCTTGATAAAAACACTTAGAAAACTAGAAATTGGAAGAAACTTCCTCTCACATGATAAAGGGCAGACCTGATAACCCACATCTAACATCATACTTCACGTTGAAAGACTGAAAACTTTCCTCCTAAGATCAGGAACAAGACTAGGATGGCCACTGTCACCACTGTTCAACATTGTACTGGAAGGTCTAGCCAAAGCAATTGGGAAAGAAATAAATAAAAGGTATACAGAGGAAAGGAAGTAGTACAACTTACCCTATTTGCATATAACATGATCCTATATATAGAAAATACTGAAAAATCCACAACAAAGCTCCTAGAGCTAATAAATTAAGCAAAGGGGGAGGGCAGGGATGAGGGAGGGTATATAATCAGCATGCAAAAATCAGTACTGTTTCTATACTCAAAATGAATAATTAAAGAGGAAATCAAGAAAAAAATTCCATCTAAAATAGCAACTTAAAGAATCACATATCTAGGAATAAACTTAAAGACCTAAATATAAGAACCAAAACCACAAAATTCCTAAAAGAAAACATAGGGAAGCATCTTCAGGATCATGTGTTAGGCAATGCTTCTAAGACTTTATACGAAAAGCCCACACAACAAAAGCAAAAAAATGGAACTTCATCAAAATTAAAAACTCTTGTGCAAAAAACCCCAAAACAAACAGAAAAAAAAAAAAAAAAACCTTTTGTGCACCAAAGCACTTCATCATGAAAGTAAATAAGACAATCATACATTATGGGAGAAAATATTTAGGCCTCATATCTGAAAAAGATTTTAACATCCAGAATATATAAAGAAATCATACAACTCAACATCAAAAAGATAAACAACCAATTAAAAAATGGTCAAAAGACTGAATAGAGATTGAGGGCAAGATGGCGTCGGTTTAGGAGGGCACTCGCTGACTAGCTCCCTGAGGATGGCGGATTGTGGAAGGGGTCCTGCCCGGGGGTCTGTGCTGTGGGCACACGGAGTGAGAAGCTTGGGACATCTATCTGCAGGCAGATCGATGGCGTGGGCTGATCAGTAGAGATTCGTGAGTTTTTAAGCCTGCCTGTGGTGGTTAACACAGACAGCTGAGCCCCACCCTCAGGGAAAAAAAAGGCTGGTTTGAGCTGTGACTACCGCCTGGCAAGCCGGTGACAGGGCCCTGTGAGAGGAAGCGTTCTCCATTCTCCAAGAGTGGGAGGGCTCTGGTGAAAGGGTGAGAGGGCTTTTCTTTCTGTGAATTTGGCTGCCTGGAACCCCTTGCAGCTTGGGCGAACAAAATAGTTGGATTGAATCAACACCAGGCAGAGGGGAAGGGTAAATCTGCAGAGGAAGTTGACTTACTTAGCTGCCCAGGGATAAGCCCCAAACCCCGCCAAGCCAGGGAGAGGGAGCATTCTCCAAGAGAGGGAGGGTTCTGACAGAAGGCGGAGAGGGGTTTCTTTACCATCGATTTGGCTGCCTGGACCCCCGCATAGCTTTGGGGAGCAGATAAGCCTCCTTGAAGCAGCGCCAGGCTGAGGGGAGAGGTGAATCTACTGAGGAAGCCTGATTTACCCAGCAGCCCAGTGACACTGAGGCTCGGCTCCAGAGGGGGCGGAGTCAGCCAATTGTATTGCCCTGCACTGACAAGCATCAGAGCTTCACCTCCTCTAGGGAGGCCAGGAAGTGGGAAGTGCTTGATTAGTTTCCACGAGCCTAGTTAGGGTCCCCTCGGTGAAGGGGGTGGTCTAGAAGAGG
>JAQZBX010042899.1:0-21849 GCA_029593785.1 Cabassous unicinctus | reverse complement strand
GTCAAAAATCACTTGACCATAGATGTGAGGGTCTGTTTCTGAACCATCAGTTCAGTTCCTTTGGTCTATGTGTCTATTTTTATGCCAGTCCCATGCTATGTTTACCCTTTGTAGCTAGGTAATATGATTTACAGTCCAGATGAGAGAGTCCTCCAACTTCCATTTTCATTTTTATGTTGTTTCTGGATATTTGGGGTCCCTTTCACTTCCAAAAAAAATTGTTACTTTTGCTTTCCATTTATTTAAAAAATGCTGGTGGGATTTTTTATTGGAATTGCATTGAATATGTATATAAATTTGAGTAGAATTGACATCTTAATGATATTTATATTTCAAATCCACAAGCATGGAATACTCTTCAAATTATTTAGTTCTCTTTTAAAAATTTCTTTTTGCAATCATTGTATTTTTCTGAATATAAGTGTATTTCATCCTTGTTTAAATTTATTCCTAAATTTTCATTCTTTTAGTTGCTATTGTCATGGAATAGTTTTCCTGACTTCCACCTCAGATTGCATATTAATAGTGTATAGAAACAACTGATTTTTATGTATTGATCTTGTATCCTGACAACTGAAATTGTTTATTAGCTCTAGCTGGTTTGTTGTACAATTTTTGGGACTGTCTATATATAGGATCAGATCATCTGATAGCAAAAGTTTTACTGCTTCCTTTCTGATTTGGGTGAATTTTATTTCTTTTTCTTGCCTGATTGTTCTAGCTAGAACCTCTGACTCTGTTTTGAACAACACTGGTAACTGTGTGCATCCTTGTCTTGTTCATGATCTCAATGGGAAAACTTTCAGTCTTTCACCGATGAGAACAATGTTAGGTGTGGGTTTTACATATATGGCATTTGTCATGTTGAGAAGGTTTCCTTCAGTTCCTACCTTTTATAATATTTCTATTCAAAAAATGATGCTGTATTTTGTCAAATGGCTTTTCTGCATCAATTGATAGGATCATGTGATTTTTATCCTTTGATTTATTACTATGCTGCTGCATTATGCTGTTAGTTTTTTTGTGTGTTGAACCACCATTGCATTCTGGTATAAAAGCCACTGGATCATGATGACTAATTCTTTTAATGTGTTTTTGGATTTGATTAGCAAGTATTTTGTTGAGGAATTTTACATCTGTATTCATTAGGAAAGTGGATCTGTAATTTTCTTTTTATGTTATTTCTTTACCTGGCTTTGGTAGGATGGTTATATTGGATTCATACAATGAGTTTGGTAGCATTCCTTCTTCTCAATTTTTGGAAGAGTTTGAGTAAGATTGATATTAAATCTTCTTTGACTGCTTGGTAGAATTGACCTGTGAAACCAGGTGCTGGGCTTTTCATTTTTGGAGTTGCTTCATGATTATTTCAATCTCTTTATTTGTGATTGGTTTGTAGAGGTCTTCTATTTGTTCCAGGGTCAGTGTAGATGGTTCATAGGTTCCTAAGACTTTTTCCATTTCATTTATATATTCTATTTGTTTTCCCACACAGTTGTTCATAATATCCCTGCATAACATCTTTTATTTCTGTGGGGTCATTAGTAATGTCCCCATTTTCATTTATGTCATTTATATTCATCTCTCTTTTTTCTTTGTCTGTTTGGCTAAGTATTTGTGAATTTTGTAAATAATCTCAAAGAACAAACTTTTTGTTTGTTAATACTCTCTATTGATTTTTTTTTCTTAACTTAATTTATTTCTGCTCTTATCTTTGTTATTTCATTCCTTCTTCGTGCTGTGGGACTAGGTTGCTATTCTTTTCTTATTCCTCCAGTGGGGTAATTGGGTTATTTACCTTAGCTCTTTCTTGTTTTTTAATGTAAGCATTGAGGGCTATAAAGTTCCCTCTCAGCACTGCCTTCACTGCATCCCATAGGTTCTGATATGATGTGTTCTTCTCAAGATATTTATTAATTTTTCTCAAAATTTCATCTTAGACCCACTGATTATTTATGAGTGTGTTGTTTAATATCCATATATTTGTGAATTTTCCCTTTTTCTGCCTTTTCTTGATTTCCAACTTTATTGAATTATTATCAGTGTAATTGTTTTGAATAATTAAAATCTTGTTGAATTTTTTTATATCTGCTTTGTGACTTCACTCATGTTCTATCCTGGAGAAAGATCTGTGATCACTGGAGCAGAATGTGTAATCTGACATTTTGGTGTGAAATAGTCTGTATATGTCTGTTAGGTTTAGTTCATTCGTCATATTGTTCAAGCTCTCTGTTTCTTTATGGATCCTCTCCACAGATATTCTGTCCAGTGTTGACAGTGTTGTATTGAAGTCTCCAAATATTATTGTAGAAATATATTTCTCCCTTCAGTTTGACCAGTGTTTGCTTCATTTATCTTGAGGCATCCTGGTTAGGTACATATATATTTTTGATTGTTATTTCCTCCTTAGAAATGCCCCTTTTATTAATATATAATATCATCTTCCTTTTTTCTATAAAGAGTTTTGCTTTTAAAATCTTTTACATTTGATATAACTACACCAGCATCATTTTTTTTTTATTATTATTGAATGCATGGAGTATCTTTTTCCAACCTTTACCTTTCAAAATATTCATATCCTTTGGTCTAAGTTGAGTCTATTGTAGACATCATATAGATGGCTCATAATTTCTTATCCATTCTACCAGTCTGTGTCTTTGGATTGGGGAGTTTAATCAATTAACATTCCATGAGTTTAGTGTAAAGGCACTTCTTATTTCATCCATTTTGACCTTCAGATTTCATCTGTCATATTTTATTTTCACAATTCTTTTTAAACTTTTAGTTTCTTTTACTGATATAATCCTCATTTCTATACACTATTCCAAGCCTCTTTCTCCTGTCTTTTCTTTTTAGGCTGTAGTGCTTCCTTTTGTATTTCCTGCAAAGCCAGTCTCTTTGTTATAAACTCTGTTTTTGTTTAACTGTGAATATTCTAAACTTTCCCTCTATTTTGAAAGACAATCTTGTCTGATATAAGATTCTCGCTGAAAGATTTTCTCCTGCAGAATCTTAAATATATCATACCAATGATTTCTTTGCTCCATGGTTTCTGATGAGAAAGCACTTAATCCTATTGGGTTTCCCTTGTATGTGATGCATTACTTTTCTCTTGCTGCTTTCAGATTTCTCTTTTTCTTTGGCATTTGACATTCTGATTTGTATGTGTCTCAATCTTGGTCTAGTCAGATTTATTTAGATGTGAATATTTTTTGCTTCTTGGACGTGGATATGTATGTCCTTCAATAGGTTTGGGATATTTTCTACCATTATTTCTTCAAATTCCTTCTTCCCCTTTTCTCTTCTTTTCTCCTGATGAAACACCCATGACACATATGTATGCACATCTCTTGCCATTATTTAGTTCCCTGTGATGCTGTTCATTTTTTTCCATTCTTTTCTTGATCTGTTCTTTTGTATGCTCATTTTTAGAGGCCATGTCTTCAAGCTCACCAATCCTTTCTTCTGCTTCCTCAAATCTGTTATATGCCTCCAATGTATTTTTTAATTTCATTTATTGTTCTTTTCTTTCCCATAAAATCTGATATTATTCTACGTATGTTTTAAAATTTTTATTTGTGCTCACCCAGTGTCTTCTTAACATCCTTAATCTCTTTAGACATCTTATTGAATTTATTAAGGAGATTTGTTGGAGTATCTATGTTTAGTTGTCTCAACCCCTTTATGTCATGTAGAGGCTTATCATTTTCTTTAACTGGGCCATATTTTCCTATTTCTTGGTATGCATTGTAATGTTTTGTTTGTGTCTTGGCATCTGGCTTATTAGATGAATTTTTATTGGTGCACTTTCTCTCTTTAGTTCAGGGATCTCTTGTCTTTTCTCCCTTGCTGGCTGTTTAGTAGGTACTGATGATGTAGTAGGTTCTCTAAGCTGAGGAGACTGAAGCTGCCCACATTGCCCCAGGAACTGATGAAACTTCTCCCACCTTTCTTCTTTGCCAAGACTAGGGAGAGAGCCACAGCTGTGTGGAATAATCCAACTTATGCAAGCCAAGACCATCTGTAGTTGTCCAGAGAGACTGATGCAATTTCATACCTGCTCATCCTCTGCCTAGGTGAAGGATGGAGCTGCAGGCATTGGTGGTAATCTATGCTATGTAGGTTCAAATGACCACATTTTCCCATGTATTTGGACATAGCACTGTCTCCCTCCCTGCCAGGCGTAGGGATGGACAGTCTTGACTGCCTAACAATCTAATTCATGTAGTCCGAATGCACCTTCATTTGGCCTGAGAGACAGAGAGTACTGCACATTCTGCCACTTAGGGGGGTGGAAGTGGAACAACTGATACCCAACAGTTTAGCCTATGTTGGTTCAAAGTACATTCTGTTGCCTGGAGAGGCAGAGGAAACACCAGCTCTCTCCTATACTATTGAATGGTGGGGGTGGATTCAGAGGCAACCAACATATCAGTCCTTGTAGGCTGATAGTACCTGCTATTGCCTGGAAAACTTGAGGAAAAAGCAGTCCCTTCTTATCCTGTCAGGGTGAGAAGGTGAATCCACAGGCAACAAATAGTTCAGTGCCTATATAGCAAAAGTACCTACTGTTGACCAGAGAGTCTGAGGATACACCAGCATCCTCTTATCCTGTTAATGGGTGGGAGTGGATCCACAGGTACCCAACAGTCCAGTCTATGCGGGCTGAGAATACCTGCTGTTGCCTGGAAAGCCTGAGAAAACAGCAGCACCCTCTTATCCTATTGGGGGTTGGGGGATGGATATGCATGTACTCAACAGTCCAGGCCTTGCAGGTCAAAAGTGCCTGCCATTGCCTGGAAAGGCTAAGAAACACACTTCTCCTCCTGTCTTTCTTGGGGTTGGGGATGGAGGTACAGTTGTTTACTATTCAGTCTGAGTGGGTCGAAATGCACCTGCAGTAACCCAGAGAGGCTGAGGAAACACAGTCCACCTCTTGTCTTATCCAGGGTGGAATGGAGAAACAGGTTCATGAAGTCAAATTTGTACAGTCCAAAAGTGCCTGCATTTTCCGAGATAGTTTAAGAAATACCAGACCCTTTCTATCCTATGGGCAGAGTGAAAGAAAAAATAAGGGAGAGAGATTTGAAGAAGATAGCAGTAATGAAAATTATTAGGAAGGATAAACTAAAGGGTAAGAAGACAGACAATAGAACTATATAAAAACAGAAAGCAGAAGGACAAAATGGATGAAATAAGTAATGCCTTTACAGTAATAACATTGAATGTTAATAACTTGAACTCTTTAATCAAAAGACATAAACTGGTAGAATGGATAAAAATATATGGGCCATCTCTATGTTGTCTAAAAGGTACCCACCTCAGATGTGAGGCTACAACCAGGTTAAAAGTGAAATGTTGGAAATAGACAGTCCAGGCAAATAGTAAACAAAAAAGAGCTGAAGCAGTGATACAAATATCAAACAAAACAGATTTCAAATGCAAAACTGTTATAAGGGATGATGAAAGTCATTATATATTAAAGGGGGCAATTCACCAGGAAGAAGTAGCTATAATAAATATTTATATACCTAACCTGAGTGCCCCAACATACATGAGACACACACTGGCAAAACTGAAGGGTGAAATAGATGTTTCTACAATAATAGTTTTAGACTTCAATACATCACTCTCAATATTGTATAGAACATCTGGACAGAGGATAAAGAAACAGAGAAATTGAATAATATAATAAGTGTACTAGACCTAACAGATATTTGTAGAGAACTGCACCCCAAAGCAGCAGGATATGCATTAAGATGTCAACTCTACCCAAACTGATTTACAGATTTAATGCATTTCTGATAAAAATCCCAGCAGCCTTTTTTTGCAGAAATGGAAAAACAATTTTTCAAACTTATTGGGAAGAGTTATGGGCACCAAATAGCCAAAATGTCTTTAAAAAAGAAAAACAAATTTGGAGGACTCTCACTTCTAGACTTTAAAGTATATCACTTAGCTATAGTGATAAAAAACAGCATGGTACTGGCATAAAGACAAACAAACTGACCAATAGAACCAAACTGAAAACTCAGAAATAGACCCTCACCTCTACTGTCAAGTGACTTTTGACAAGGCAGTCAGGCCCTCCCAGCTGGGCCAGGACAGTCTATTCAACAATTACATTGGGAAAACAAGATATCTGTATCAAAAAAGAAAGAAAAGCTACCCCTATCTCATACCTTATACAAAAATTAACTCAAAATGGATCACAGATCTAAATATAAAAATGACAACCATAAAACTCCTAGAAGAAAATGTAAGGAAACATCTTCAAGATCTTGTGATAGACAGTAGTTTCTTAAACCTTACACCCAAAGGGCAAACATCAAAAGAAAAAAAATACATAACGGTACCTCCTCAAAATTAAACACTTTTGCACCTCAAAGGACTTTGTCAAAAGGGTGAAAAGGCAGCCTACCCATTGGAAGAAAATATTTGGCAATCACATATTTGATAAGGGTTTAATATGCATAATATACAAAAGATCAAACAACTCAACAATGAAAAAACAAACCCCCCTATTTAAATAATGGGCAAAGGCTTGAAAAGACAATTATCCAAAGAAGAAATACAAACTGCAAAGAAGCACATGAAAACATGTTCCACATCACTAGCAATTAGGGAAATGCAAATCAAAACTACAATGAGATATCATTTCAAACCTATTAGACTGGCTGCTATTAAAAAGCCAGAAAACTATAAATGTTGGAAAGTGTGTGTGTAGAGATAGGAATGCTTATTCACTATTGGTGGGGATATAGAATGGTCTAGCCACTGGAGAACTATTTGGCAGTTTCTAGGGAATTTGACAACAGCCTTGCCATGTGACCTGGCAATACTATTACTAGGTATATACCAAGTAGAACTGAGAACCGATATACAAACAGACATCTGCACACCAATGTTCATAGCAGCATTATTTATGATTGCCAAATTTGGAAACAACCCAGGTGTCCATCAACTGACAAATGGATCAACAAATTTTGGTGTATACACATGATGGAATATTATGCAGTGGTGAGAATAGTTGAAGTCATGAAGCATATGACAACATGGATGAACCTGGAGGATATTATGTTGAGTGAATCATAAAAGGACAAATACTGCATGATTTCATTATTATGAAATAAAAATTTGTGTAAACTCATGGTGTTAATTAGAATAAAGTTTACAAGAGAAAAGAATCAGCTTGGTAAACATTATGGTAAGTGTAATAAACAAGAGAAATAATGTCAAATTTCTAATATATCAATATAAGACAACTCTAGAATACTAAATCCACAGATACAGGAACTATGTTAGGGTTTACTATGGTTTAGGGCCTGTGAAGAAGACAGTAGTTCTATAATACGGGTATGAAAGTGGTTGAAAGGCAAAGTATAAGGTCATGTATATTACTACAAGGAAAGGTAGAAACTTGAACATGGGATTCTAAAAGATAGTAAAACCTCATGTAAACCACAAAATTGTGTGATATTGCATAAAAAAGACTGGCTTTTATAAAATATAAATAAAATATACAAGAGAGGATGAAAAAGAATAGCAGCTATGCACAGCATAGTGAGATTGAGAGGTGATAAGTTTTGTTTGCTTGTTTGTTTTTTTGTTTATTATTATTGGAATAATGAAAGTGCCCTAAAAATGAATGAAGTGATGCATGCACAAATATATGATTACACTGAATACCATTGATTGTACATTTTGGATTGATTTATGTTATATTAATCTGTATCAATAAAATAGTTACAAAAAAACTGGACTTCCACTGGACCTCTTTGGAAGGTCCTAAGTTTTCAGCAATCAAATTACCAAAAAAGTAAAGGTATACATATCGATCTTGATTTCAAAATTAAAAAAAAAATACAGATAAATCTCTCTTATATAGGCCACATTAGGTAACATGAGTAGGCAAAGAATTTCTGGATTTGATTAAGGTTATGGTTTTTATCAGCTGTATAAGTATGCAAAATTTCTTTAAATCTCTTAAAGTAAAACTTGCCTTTTGAAAACAAGATTAAACACTTGCAGATATGTTATAAAGTTAAAATAGCATATATAAAATAACATATTTCACGTAGGTATATAAATGATTACTTTTGACTGCTATCTCATTTCTACTCTTTGGCTCTTGGAAATTAGGACTAAGAAACAGAAAACATATCTTTATGGATTCAGATTGTACATATTCATGGATTAGAGATAGAGATGGAGATAAAAATAGAGATTGAGATAGAGATAGATATGTAGACATAGATATAGATGAATATATACATACATACATACATAAACATTTACTGTTACATACTCAAATAGTAGGAAATTAATAGAAAAATATGGACATAGAAACATAGAGGAACAGAGTGATAGATTGCCGGAGTGGGAGTGATTATTTAGAGGTGTATGAGGTTTTTATGTTTTTAATCAAATTCTATTTATTATAATTATTAAAATTCCAAGCTGTACAAAGTATTTCCTTAGAATACTGAAAGTTTAGTATCTTCATAATTTTGGTTTAAGCCATATTAAATCAACATGCAGGGGTGTTGCCTCAATAATGAGAAAATTTTTGTGGTAAAGAGAAATATTTGAAAGGGGCTGAGTCAGGAAATAAATCTCACTGTACAACTAGGGAAGAGAATGAAACTCAAACATTGTGAAATGAGGGTAATGCCAATTTGTGTTGTGATTACAGTTTTGTCTAATTTATGCAGGATAATGAATTGGGAAGGAAAGAATGGAAAGATGGAGAAATCAGACCACTGGTACCAACTTTGTTCTCCTAGGTCTCTTTCACTACATTCATGTTTCCAATCTTCTCTTCTCTCTCATGTTCTTGCTATTTCTTGTGACCCTTTGAGGCAATATTATGATTATATTATCTGTTGGTTTGACTCTCAACTACATTCACCAATGTAATTTCTTCTCTGCCAACTTTCTATCCTGGGCTTGTTGTGTAGCCCCAGTTTATTTTTTCCCCCTAAGATAACCAATGATTTCCTAACTGGAAAGAATACTATACATTTAATTAACTGTGGAATTCACCTAATACTGTTCATTACCCATTGTGCAGCAGAGTGCCTTCTCCTGGCAGTAATAGCTTATGAACACTATGTGGCTATATGCCTGCCTCTCTGTTATTCAGTGCTCATGTGCCCTTCTGTCTGTGCCTCCATGATAGGTTAGCATCTGCCTAGGTGCTCTACTCAATGCCTTGGTCCATGTGCTGTATATTCTGAAACTTCCTTACTGCACCTTCTATGAAACTGATCATTTCTGCTGTGAGACCTAGGTATGTGAAAGGGCTTGGCAACCTGTTTTTCCCATATGACGTTGGTTCCCCTCTTCCATGGAACAGCTATCATCAAGTCACTATTTCCTAAAACAGAAGTAGTGTCTGTCTTTTACACTATCATCATTCACATGCTCAACTCCCTCATCTACAATCTTCAAAGCCAAAATATGTCTGAAGCCCTCATGAAAGTTCTGGGAAGATAAACTTCCTTAAAATATTGATATCAATGGGTAAAAAGACCTGAGAAGATGGACCTAATATGCAGAACAAGATAACTATATCAGAGATATGTGCAATTTAAAATCAAACTTCTACTTTTCTGGATACAAGTTTTGGAAAAATTCCTTTAACATGCTCTTGGTAAAACAGTAATTGTTAAAATTTCCCCTTCCTGCCAAGCCTCATTTGAACTCCCCAGGACTATTAAGCAGAATGTTCTATTTCAGAACACACTGAGCATTTGTAGGTGCTAGCAAATAATAGGGAGCACAAATGTCTTTCATACTAGAAAAGAGGAAAATTGCCCATCAAAGGCATTAGTGACTCTATGCTGAAATTTATACTTGTTTTGCCTAAATAGCAGAATTAAAGTATTTTAACTTTAGTATTACTATTTGCTCCCAACTTAAGTTTTGTTATTATTAAGGTAACTTTTAATTCTGAATATATTATCTAGTGTGGACCACAAACAGACATTTTTCTTCTACTCTCACCACTTTATTTTAGTAGCGGTATTACACTCTTTAATCATTAGAAGCACATATATTCTTATATTATTTAATAATATTTACATAATCAATTACAGTAAATTAGCCTATTAAATATATTAATGTATTAAAATATTACCACATTCATTGTTTTGATTTTCCAATATTTTTGCACATATATATAATATAAATGTATTAATTTGCATATGCATATGCATATATCCTTCTATATACAAATACATGTACATTAGAGTCATACAGATGTATATGTACATATATACATTCACATATATGTTTATAAGAATAGCACTCCCATTTCTATGGATTTTATTACTCATATTCAAAATTTAAAATAATGAGTCCAAGAATGTCATTAATTTTTGATATATTTCACTATTTAATTTTATGAGTTATGTATGTTTAAGACCTAACAAAATTAATTCATTCATATAATACATATGCTTACATAAAGCTCTGTGCAAATCCAGTTTACAACAAAATTTAAGACATATAGTTTTATACTCATCATTTTTTTACTGGCCCTGACATTATTTTTTATTTTAAAATATATTTGTATCAATGTTACAAGCTACTCAATCAGCAACTACAATAACAACTGATCTTCCTTAGTCCATTTTTGCAATCCTCCCATTTTTTTCATTCCTCAATCTCAAAGAGTTTAGTATGATGTCTCCTCTGAGTGCTTCAAGCTGAGAAAGGACATAGATATCTTGGGACACAGAAATTGAATTTTTTCCTTGCACTGGAAGATATTCCTTGTTTTAGGGGTTAGTCAGCTCATGATTATCATCTTGTTGGTTTTGCAGGGCAGGCCTAAAGAATTGGAGAGTAGGAGTTGACAACATATCTGCTAGGTTTCATGGCGCAGCAACCATGAGAACAATCTGAAGCCATTTAGTCTCTGGGATCTCTACTTAACAGGTAAATTGAGAATTATAGATTCGTATAAAAGGAGTAGAAGTATCATCAGTTGGGAATTTATAAATGAGTATACCCAAATTATATTGGGGGATTAGATTTACCTATATTTCCAGATAGGCCTCACTGATGGGGTGTTGGTTTCATAAGGCCTGTGGTTTGCCTATGTTATCTGGGCTTCACTAGGGCACTCAGTAACACTTTTGTTTGAGTCTATCTTTACTAAGGCAGATTGTGAAGTCTGGCTGAGATCTGCATAAGTGTAAACTCTGGGAAATGACCTCTTGACTCACTTTAAAATACCTTAGCTGTAAAACTATATGTTAAGTATTTCCCCCTTTTGGTCAAGTTCTTCCTCCAAATGCATCACTAATTAACATATGGTTATCCCTTGGTGTCAGGGAGCTTCATTTCCCATGTTGGAGGGAAGTTAGTGAATGTATTTGCAGTGTTTGGCTTGGAGAGAGGCCACATTAGAGCAACAAGGAGGCAGCTCTTTGGCATTAATTATACTTAGGTTTAATTTCATTACTACAGGAATAAGGTTACTAAATATAAGCCTTAAGAACAAGGGCTTGGCTTATTGACTTTGTTTTTTTTTTTTTAGGCAAGACATAAAATAGAGAGATTTTTGCTATCTTCTTTGACAAAATAGCAAGACTTCCTGAGGTAGAAAGTTTTACTTTAAGACTTTATGCTAAGTGAAATAAGCCAGACACAAAAGGAAAAATATGGTGTAATTTCATTGATAGGAACTAAATATAAAAAGCAAACTTATAGTGGTAGAATCTAAAAGATTGTTTACTGGGAAATAAAATAGGAGTAGAGAATGGGGAACTGATGTTTAATCGATGCAGTTTAGAATTAAGTTGATGTAATGGTTTGGATATGGTCAGTGGTGAGTGTAGTGCAATAGTGTGAGTGTAATAAACAGTGATGAAGTTTCTCTGTGAACTTGGCTGAAAAGGGACACTTTTGGTTCTATATGTTTCTAGAAGGAGAACTAGATGATAAAATGTGGGATTATTAACACAGTGAACCATGTGGTAGCTGAGGATTGTGATTAATAATACAAATATAAATATGTTCTCTCAGGACCTATAACAAAGTTTAGTCCCTTGTAGAAGGTGTTGAAACGGAGTTGGTATATTGGAGAAAATGCAACTAAAGTAAAATATGGATTATAATTAGAAATAGTTTAACATATTTGTATCAATTGTAAAAAAGGTACCACAACAATGACAAGTATCAAAAGGAGGGGAGGGTTTTATGAATGTTGCATATTTGTTTTGGGATGTATTGCATGCTTTATTAATATGTATCAATAAAATTGAATTGTTTAAAAAACATTTTATGCAAAAATACATTATCCAAAACAAAAAGCAAATTTTACTTGTAACTTAGCAAGCACCTAACCATAGGCATAGATTTTCTATAGAAAAATACATAGCCCTGTTGAATTTAATATTAACCAGACCCTTTACTTCAAAGTTGCATATTTTATTAGGAAAATATTATATAAAGTGGAAACAACCAAATTTCCTTGTATGTTATGCTGTTTTACTCTGAGGCTTCTCTGAAAGTGCATGTGAACAATTTTACGTGAGAACCTAAGCAAGTATATACATTCTGTGGTACCTGTCAATTAACATTACACTGATAAGAAGTTAGAGATAGGATATGGTCAGCTGTCGTGACAGACAGGGTCTTTTGAACGTCTCAAAAATTACATAGCTAGATACTCCTATGAGATACAAAGGCATTCTGCTTGCCATATGTATGGCAACAGAATACATAGGTATGTTTTTGCATAGAGGCCCACACAGTAGCTAACAAAATATTCAATACTTTATCATAATCTTTGTAATTAGTTTTGTAACTGAAAATGGGACTTGCCTAGAATTGTAATAGATATTTATTTTGTTATATAGCATTGAATATGCATATGTATCTTGTGAATTTTCATGAATTTTTTCCTATATTATTTCTGTTCATGCTTTCATATACATTTGGCTGATATATTTTCATTTTTAATTATTGAAAAGGCAACCAATCTATAATCTCTTTGATAATTTAATATATCATGTTATTAAATTAATATTAGAATATGTTATATATCTAAATTTATGCAACATCCCTTTCTCAAGTTTTGTTATATATATGTCTAATGACTGCACAAATTTTGTTTTATATTTCTATTTTTTCTTTGTATTGGGCCTTCCTTTTGTTTTATTTATTTATTTATTTATTTATATTTTAAAATATGCTTAGATTACATAAATGTTACACAAAAATTACAAGGTTTCCCATGTTCCCCACCTCCCACACCTCCCATATCATCCCACATAAACATCTTTCATTAGTGTGGCATCATCTGCAATGGATATACACATCCTGGGGTTCTGCCATTAAGCATGGACCATAGTTCACATTGTAGACCACACTCTCCCACATAGTTCTGCATGTTATATGCTGATGTAAAATGGCCTATATCTGTCATCATAATTTCACTCAGGATAATTCCCAAGTCCTGAAAAAGCCCCTGTAATGCAAATGCTTTTCCCTTCCCTGTCCCGAAAGCATCCAGTGGCCACTGGCTCCCCCTCGTTGTTGTAATTTCTTCCATTGCTTGAATCACAATATGTCTATGACAGAATACCAGTGAGTTCACTCTAGTCCATAGCTCTTCCCCCAATCCTGAGGAGTTTGGGATGGTGATGTCCACTCCACCTCCCAGTGAGAGGGGGCTTTATCCGATGGATAAGATGGATGGGATTTTCCTGCCTGCAGCTGCAGACTCTCCAAATTCCCTGGAATGGCCATTGTCCATCATTATCTCCTTACCAGGTGACTTGGGTGAGTCTACTGTATTGTAGAGTAGGAGCTACAGCTCCACTGAGATTCCAGGCACAGCTGGCACATAGGCAGGCCAAAGGCTCCAGTCTCTGGAAGTACACCTACAAACTCCAGCATCACATATAGGTTTGAATAGAAGGGACTGATGGACCATGTGCAGGGAGGACTTTTTTGAGTCCAAATTTGTCACTCTTAGGAGCACAGATTTCAATGTATAGCCCACTGATAAGGTATCAATCTCTGGAGCTATCCCCCCTAATATAGGACGTGGGTGTCTCCAAAGCACTCAGGAGCCCCTCTGTGTGGGGTGATATCCACTTTGGTGTTCTGTGAGATCCTACTGAGGTGTGCATAAGCCTTACCTCTGGGATGACCTCCCGACTCTCTTTGAAGTCTCTTAGCCACATGAACTCATTTGTCTTTACCTTTTCCCCTTTTATTCAAGGTCTTTTTCCAATCATATTGCCAGTTGGCACTTGTTGTTAATCCCTCATTGCCAGGAAGGCTCATCCCTGGGAGTCATGCCCCACGCTGGAAGGAAGGTAATGCATTCATAGGCTGAGTTAAGCCTAGAGAGAGGCCACATTTTAGCAACAAGGAGGCTCTCAGGTGGCAACCCTTAGGCACCCCATAACAGTAGGCTAAATTTCAATTACAAGAGCAAAGATTCCTAAGGCTAGTCATCAATAACAAGAACCCATTAGTAGACCATCCTCCTTTGCCAGACACTACCCCTGCACTCGTGAGACTGTTGCTGCTTCCTTGGAGATTGTGGCAGAGCTCTCCAGGCTGGGAATTCAGTATTCCCTTGTTTATTAAGTGATTGTCCACCCACTGTGACCATGCCCCACCCCTTGATCATTTGGAAACTTTTATATATCTTTCATATATATTCAGAAGGACTTCCTCCCATGAATCCCCATCCCAGACACCCCCACCAATGATCCTCTGCAGCCCCCATTGTAACCCTTCTGTGAACTAAACCTTTCTTGAAGATGAAGCCCATATAACAACCCAAATATAATTAACAGGAAAATGAAATAATAATGATAAGCTTAAATATAAGAGATAAAATAAATGGAAACTCAGGGGAAAAAAAACAAAAATAAAATATAGTTAAAGGATTAGGGCATTAAAAAATGGAAAAAATGAAAAAAAAAACTAAAAAATATATTATTATAATTCTTTTTCCCTTTTATCACTGCATTATTGGATGTCCAGTCTGTACTGTGGCACCTTCCCCTCTCACTCCCCAGTGTCTCCCAAATTTTCATTTAATTTTCAAAGAAGTTTTAGGTCACAGCAAAGTCACACATAGAATTCTAGAGACTCTCATATACCCCACCTCCTCCCCCCTTTCCTCACCCCATATTAAAACTTTTTTATGTGGATGGTAGCAATGTTATAACTGATATACAGATAGTGAAACATAGCTACTAAACATTGTCAATGGTTTATATTATAGTTTACAATTTAGATGGTACAGTTTAATAATTTTTGATGATATTTACCATGTCTTGTGTCCATTACTGCAAGGTAATGAAAAACATTTCCCCTGGCCACTAAATACCCCATTTGATCTTTTCTGTTCCTTCCTCCCCAGTCCCCTTGGGGCACATGACACCCCTCTGTCTTGACTCACTGGATGACAAGATTCATAGTTACATGCAGCAAGAGGCTTTGACATGCTGATTATCCTCCCCTGATAGGGTCCAACCTTGCTCCTAAGAGACACCCACCTGTCTGTTTCTGAGTGAATCGGTCCTCCCAAAGATGAGGTTCCATCTCCTTCCCTCTCACCGTGTGGGTCTTCACACCCCGACACACCACATCATGACAGGATGAACACTCACACACTCCCCAGAAGCTAACTCCAGATGAGCCCCATCTTGAATGCCCCCCCACCCTACATCCTAACAACACGCTGTCATATTGTCATAAGAGCACTTCCACTCCTGCACTTTCAACCTCATACCCACAAATCCGATGTTCACCTAGTCCCTCTCCCATGTCTCCCCCCAGTATCCTGGGTATTCTAACCCACCCTTCCTAATCTACGCACTGTCAACCCTGCACCACCAAACCCAGTAATATCACTACACACCTGTCCTATACTTCAATATGCAACTATACTCTATCACTTTACCATAGATTATGTCCATATGGGTGATGGCTCACTTCCTTCTCTTTTCTTTCTCTCCCTTGTTAACCTATCTTTCAGACAATGGTTCTCAGAGAATGCTCACTTTCCTCAATTCAAATCAGTGAGGTCATATACTGTTCATCCTTCAATGCCTGGCTTGCTTCACTCAACATAATGTCTTCAAGATTCATCCATGTTATTCTGTGTGTTAGCACTTTATTCCTTCTTACAGCTGAGTAATATTCCATTGTATGTATGTACCACATTTTGTTTATCCATTCATCTGTTGATGGACACCGGGGCTGATTCTAACTTTTGCCAATTTTGAACAATGCCACTATGAACATTGGTATGCATATATCTGTTCGTGTCTTTGCTTTCAATTCTTCTGGGTATATAACCCAGAAGTGGAATCACTGGATCATATGGACGATCTATGGTTAGTTTTCTGAGGAACTGCCAAACTGTCCTTCACAGTGGCTGGACCATTCCACAATACCACCAGCAGTCGATGAGGGTTCCCATTCTTCCACATCCTCTCCAAGACTTATAGTCTGTTGTTTTATTAATAGCTGCCATTCTGATGGGTGAAATATGGTATCTCATTGTAGTATTGATTTGCATTTCCCTAATAGTTAGTGATGTTGAGCATTTTTTCATGTGCATTTTAGCCATTTGTATTTCTTCCTTGGAGAAGTGTCTTTTCAGATCGCTTGCCCATTTTAAATGGGTTGTTTATTTTTTTTTTTCAAGGTGTAGGATTTTTTTATATATGCAGTATATTAGGCTCCTATCAGATATATGGTTGCCAAATATATTCTCCCATTGGGTAGGCTGCCTTTTTATTTTCTCAATAACATCCTTTGATGTGCAGAAGTTTTTAATTTTGAGGAGATCCCATTTATCTATTTTTTCTTTTGCTGCTCATGTTTTGGGTGTGAAGTTCATGAAAACATTTCCTATTACATTGTCCTGCAGATGCTTCCTTACATTATCTTCTAAGGTCTTTATGGTTTTGGCTCTTATATTTATATCTTTGATCCATCTTGAATTGATTTTTGTATAAGGTGTCACAGGGTATTCCTCTCTCATTCTTTTGGATATGGATATCCAGTTCTCCAAGCACCACTTGTTAAAGAGGCCATTCTGTCCCAACTGAGTGAGCTTGGTGGCCTTGTTGAATATCAGATGACTGTATATGCAAAGATCTATATCAGAACTTTCAATTTTGTTACATTGGTCCCTATGTCTATCCTTGTGCCAATAACATGCAGTTTTGACCACTGTAGCTTTGTAGTATGTATTAAAATCAGGTAATGCAATACCTCCAAATTCATTTTTCTTTTTCAATATGTCTTTGGCAATTCAGGGCCTCTTACCTTTCCAAATATATTTTGTAGTTAGTTTTTCCATTTCCTTAAAAAATACAATGTTGATTTTTATTAGGATTGAGTTAAATCTGTAGATTAGTTTTGGTAGGATAGACATCTTGATGATGTTTAGTCTTCCTATCCATGAACAGGGAAAAATCTTCCATTTATTTAAGTCTTTTTTGATTTCCTTTAATAGTGTTGTGTAGTTTTCTATTTATAAGACCTTTACATCTTTAGTTAAATTTATTCCTAGGTATTTGATTCTTTTAGTTACTATTGTAAATGGTAATTTTTTCTTGATTTCCTCCTCTGATTGCTCGCTATTGGTGTACAGAAATGCTACTGATTTTTGAGCATTGATCTTATAGACTGCAATATTACTGATCTCTTTTATAAGTTCTAGAAGCTTTGCTGTAGATTTCTCAGAGCTTTCTATGTATACGATCATGTCGTCTGCAAATAAAGAAGTTTTTACTTCTTCTTTTCCAATTTGGTTGCCTTTTATATCTTTTTCTTGCCTTAGTGCTTGAGCAAGTACTTCTAAGACAATGTTAAATAGGAGTGGTGAAAGTGGTCATCTGTGTCTTGTTCCCTATCTCATAGGGATGGCTTTTAGGATTTCACCATTGAAGATGATGTTAGCTTTGGGTTTTTCATATATACGCTTTATCATATTCAGAAAGTTTCCTTCAATTCCTATCTTTTGCAGTGTTTTTATCAGGAAAATGTGCTGTATTTTGTCGAATGCTTTTTCTGCATCTATACAGATGATCATGTGATTTTTTTCTTGCAATCTGTTTGTGTGGACTATTACATTAATTGATTTTCTTATATTGAACCATCCGCGCATACCTGCGATGATACCTATTTGGTCATGGTGTATAATCCTTTTGATATGTTGTTGAATGCGATTAGCAAGTATTTTGTTGAGGATTTTAGCCTCTGGTTCTTTAGAGAAATTGGTCTTAAATTTTCCTTTCTTGTGATATCTTTGTTTGGTTCTGGTATTAGGGTAATGTTGGCATCAAAGAATGAGTTAAGCAATATTCCTTCTACTTCAATTATTTGGAAGAGCTTAAGCAGGATTGGTGCTAGCTCTTTCCAGAATGTTTGGTAGAATTTGGATGTGAAGCCATCTGGTCCTGTGCTCTTCTTACTTGGGAGGTTTTTGATTACTGAGTCTATCTCTTTACGTGTAATTGTACTGTTGAGTTCGTTAATTTCTTCTTTCATCAATGTAGGCTGTTTCTGAGTTTCTAGAAATTTTTCCATTTCTTCTAAATTATCATTCTTGTTGACATATAATTTTTCAAAGTATCCTCTTATGATATTCTTTATTTCTGTGGGGTCAGTAGTGATATCTCCTTGGTCATTCCATATTTTGTGTATTTGTATCTGCTCTCTCTTTTTCTTTGTTTGTCTGGCTAAGGGTTAGTCAATTTTATTGATCTTCTCGAAGAACCAACTTTTGGTTTAGTTTATTTCTTCTTGTGTTTCCTTATTTTCTATTTCATTTAGTTTTGCTCTAATGTTTGTTATTTCCTTCTTTCTACTTCCTTTAGGTTTAGTTTGTTGTTTTTTTTACAGTTCCTCCAATTGTGCAGCTAGGTCTTCAATTTTATCACTTTCTTCTTTTTTAATATATGTACTTATGGCTATGAACTTCCCTCTCAAGACAGCTTTCGCTGCATCCCATAGGTTTTGATATGTTGTGTTGTCATTTTCATTAGTTTCAAGGTAGTTACTGATTTCTTTTGAGATTTCCTCCTTACCCACTGTTTGTCTAAGAGTGTGTTTTTTAACTTCCATATCTTTGTGCCTATTCTGTTTCTCTGACCCTTAGTGATTTCCAATTTCATTCCATTGTGGTGAGAGAAATTACTTTGTATAATCTCAATCTTTTTTAATTCATTGAGGGTTGTTCTGTGGCCTAGCATGTGGGCTATCTTGGAGTATGATTCATGTGCACTCGAGAAGAATGTAAATCCTCATATATTTGGTTGTATTGTTCTGTTTATGTCTATTAGGTCCAGGTTCTCTAACGTATTTTTCAGAGTCTTTGTTTCTTTATTGATTCTCTGTCTAGATGTTCTGTCTAATGGTGATAATGTTGTATTAAAGTCCCCCACTATAAATGTAGAGCATTTATTTCTCCAGTTAGTTTTTCCAGCATTTGCCTCACGTATTTTGAGGTACACTGATTAGTTGTATAAATGTTCATGATTTTCTCTCTTCTTGAGAGATTACCATTTTACTAACATATGGTATCCTTCTTTTTCTCTTATAATAGTTTTGCATTTAAAGTCTATTTTTTTTAGATATTAGAGTAGCTACTCCTGCACTTTTTTGGCTATTGTTTACTTGTAAAATTATTTTCCAACAATTCACTGTCAGCCTCCTTGAATCCCTGCATCAAAGGTGCATTTCTTGTAGACAGAATATAGATGGATCATATTTCCTGATCTGAATTGGATAATCAGAATTAGATATTCTGCCAATTGGTGTCTTTTGAGTGGTGAATTTAATCCATAAACATTCAGTGTTATTACTCACAATGAATTTCTTATCTCAGCCATATTTACTTTGGGTTAATGGATGTCATATATTGTTTTTGTTTCTGTTTTTGTCTTTTTAGTTGTTTTTAAACTCTCCCCCATCTCTCTCTCCCTTGTTTTTTTTTCCTTTCAACTTGTATAACTTCTTTTAGTATTTCTTGAAGTGCAGGTTTCTTATTGGCATAATCTCTTAATTTCTGTTTATCTGTGAATATTTTGAACTCTCCATCATTTTTGAATGCCAGTTTTGCTGGATAGAGAATTCATGGCTGAAAGTGTTTTTTCTTTTAGTACTTTGATTATGTCATACCATTGTCTTCCTGCCTCCATGGTTTCAGATGAGAAATCAGCACTTAATCTTATTGTGCGTCCCTTGTATGTGATGGTTCTTGTTTCTCTTGCTGCCTTGAGTATTTTCTCTTTGTCTTGAGCATTGGACATTTTGACAAGTGTATATCTTGGAGTTGGCCTGTTAGGATTTATACTGTTTGGGGTGCACTGTGTTTCCTGGACTTGTACATCCATCTCTCTCAATAGGGTTGAGAAGTTTTCAGCCATTATTTCCTTCAACACTCCTTCTTTTCCCTTTCCCTTCTCTTCTTCTTCTGGGATGCCTATAATGCATATGTTTATGCATTTTGTGTTGTCGGTTAAATCCCTGAGTCCCTGCTGGATTTTTCTATCTTTTTGTCTATCTGTTCTACTATCTATTTGATTTCAGATGTATTGTCTATTGTCTTCCATATCACTAATTCTTTCTTCTGCCTGTTCAAATCTGTTGTAATGTGAATCCAGTGTCTTTTTTATTTCTTGCATTGTGCTATTGATCACCATCTTGTCTGTTAACTTTTTATGTATGTTTACAATTTCTTCAGTATCTTCTCCTAGTGTCTTCTTAATATCCTTAATCTCTTCCTTCACTTCATTAAGTTGCTCCATGATATTTGTTTGGAAAACTTTGATTATTTGCTCAATATTCTGCATTGCTTCCTGGTTTTTACTTTGTTCATTGGACTGGTCTATGTCTTTCTGTTTCTCAGTGTCATTTGTAAATTTTTGTTGTCCTCTAGTCATCATTTTATCTTGATGGGTTTATTCAGTTGATTAGATTTTCTCTCTGCTCTAGAGCTTTATTTAGCTAGTGGTTATGGGTGTGTGTTAAGTTTTCTCTTTGACAGTTTTCTTCTTCTTTTATTTCCTTGCTTCTTTCTATGTTCCCTTGAAGGCAAAAGGTTATGGCCAGAGGATTTGAAAGATGTTAGAAAGGAAAAAGGATAATAGTAATATTGGAAAAAAGTTAGAAGAGAGGCCATATAAGACTTAGTAAAATGAATATTTAACTCATGTAGGCAGTGTAGAGTAATAGGAAAAAAAGTGGAGTACATTCAATGGACTGGGAAACCATACAGAGGAAAATACATATAATGATTTAGAAGGCTAGAATGATGAGGATAGAGAGAATGAGCAAAGAAAGGGCTGAAAAAAAAGTTCAATAAAATTTTTTTATTAAAAATGAAGAAAACAGAATAGATAGAATAGAAATTGACACCCTTGAAGTTGTGAGCTAATGAAAAAACATGGCACATAAGAACCACAACAGAAAGCAGAAGGCAGAAAGATGAAGGAAAGAAAAGAGATATCATTGGAAGACAAAATCAATAGAGACAGAGAATAGGAAATCACTGAAGAAAAAGCACAGCAACAAAGAGAGAAGCTAGCAGCACCTAGTTTATAATAAAAAGAAAGAAAGAAAAAATAAAGGAGGGAGGAAAGAAGAAAGAAAAGCCAGAGACAAGAAATAAACAAAGAAAACCAACCAACCACACAAGCAAGCAGTCAAACAAAGCTAAGGAAGAATATTGTTCCTTCTTGGGCCCTTGTTGAATCTCTCAGCCTTCTTATGTTCCTCAACTGATTGCCCTGCAAGGTTCTATTTGCAGGTTTTGAGGCAGATTTTAGCTATTAAACTAAATTAAAAAAG
>JAQZBX010042898.1:0-21850 GCA_029593785.1 Cabassous unicinctus | reverse complement strand
TTAAGCACCACAGGCAGGCTTAAAACTCACGAATCTCTATGGTTCAGTCCACACCATCGATCTGTCCAGATAGATGTCCCAAGCTTCTTACTCCACACACCCACAGCACAGACACCCGTGCCGCACCCTGTCCACTCTCTGCCGTGATCTGGGAGCTGCTTGCAGTCGCCCTCCTAAGCCGACGCCATCTTTTTCTCTCTCACTTACCTGACTTTAAATCATTATTGTTTTTGTTGTAGAAAAGTCATAGGTTGTATTAGACAGTCAAAGGAGTGCTGATGGAAAGTTCCAGAAATATTTTGGCTTTTGTAAAGGGTATTTATTTGGGGTAGAAGCTCACAGTTACAAGGCCCTAAAGAGTCCAACTCAGTTTTCCATGAGAGGTACTTCCTCACCTATTGTCTGTTGCCACGTGTTGAAGCAAGATGGCAGGGAGATGTATGTGAGGGTTCAGCCTTCCTCTCTCTCTTAAGGCTCCATGGTCCCAACTCCTTCTACTCTTAGTAGTAGGCTCTAGGGCTCATTTCTTTCTGGGCTCTGTTGCTCTGGTCACTTCACCAGCTCAGCTGTAAACTATCAGGCGAATGGCTCGCCTGTCTTCCTGGAGCCACAGGATTCTCTTGTCTATGGGGCTCCCTCTATTCCTCTGTGTATCTCTTTCCCTGAATTCTTGATTGCATATCCATTTATATAGCCCACAGATGGGTCAGGAACTCAAACTGAGTCACCCTAATGACATGGTCAAATCAAAGGCCTAATCTTAACATAATTTAATTATAGGCATCTCTGCTGAATCTAATATAATCAAAAGGTATCACTCCCAGAGGAATAGACCAGTTTACAAACATAATCAAATATCTATTTTTTGAAATTCATAAATAATATCAAACTGCTACATAGGTTTACAGAAATATTATGCGTAAAATAATATGTACCACCTTATTATTAACAACATGCATTAGCATGAAACATTTGTTATAATTCATGAAGGAACATTTTTATAATTCTACTGTTCGGTATAGTCCATAGTTTAAAAGAGTCCACTGTGTTGCACAGTCCAATATTTTTTCTCTAATTTTTATTATAGCAACATATATACAACCTATAATTTCTCCTTTTAGCCATATTCACATATGTTATTTAGTGCTGTTAATTACATTCACAATCTTGTTCTACCATCACTGCCACCCATTACCAAAGTTTTACAATCAAGCCAAATAGAAATTCCATACTTTTAAAGCATTTAATGCAACCCAGCTCCTGGTTACCTACATTTTACATTCTGACTCTATGAGTTTGCTTATTCTAATTAATATAAATGAGATCATACAATGTTTGTACTTTTTTGTTGTGTCTAGCTTATTTCACTCAAGCTGATGTTTTCAAGGTTCATCCATGTTGTCTCACGAATAGGGACTTCATTCATTTTTAATACCGAATAATATTCCATTGTACACATATACTACATTTTGTTTTTCCATTCATTGGTTAATGGAAACAGAGGCCACTTACATCTTTAGGCAGTTCTTTATGATACCACTATGAACTTCAGTGTGCAAATATGTGTTTGAGTCCCTGCTTTCATTTCTTTGGGGGTAAATAACAAGTAGTGATATTGCTGGGTCATATTAATTCTATATTTAGCTTTCTGAGGAGCTGCCAAATTGTCTTCCACAACAGCTGCACAATTTTAAATTCCCACCAGCAATGAATGAGTGTTCCTACTTTGCCACATTCTGACAATTGTAATTTTCTGAATTGTTAATAGTAGCCATTCTAGTGGTTGTGAAATGGTATATCATTGTGGTTTTGATTTGTATTTCCCTAATAGCTAATGATGTTGAGCATATTTTCATGTCCTTTTTAGCCATTTGTATATCCTTTTTGGAGAAATGTCTCTTCAAGTCTTTTATGCACTTTTAATTGGACTGTTTGTCTCTTTATTGTTGACTTGTAGGATTTCTTTATATATTCTAAATACTAAGCCCTTATTGGATATGTGGTTTCCAAATATTTTCACCCATTGTGTAAGTTACCTTTTCACTTTCATGCTAAAGTCCTTTGATGCACAAAAGTTTTTAATTTTGCTGAGGTCCCAATTATCTGTTTTTTCTTTTGTTGCTCAGATCTTGAAGATGTTTCCCTACTTTTTCTTCTAGGAATTTTATAATTGCTGTTCTTGTATTTAGGATGTTGACCCATTTTTATTTAATTTTTGTATATGGTATGAGTTGGAGGTTGTCCTTCATTCTTTAGTATATGGATATCCTGTTCTTCCAGCACCATTTGTTGAAGAGATTTTCTTTCCCAATTGAATGGACTTGGCAGCCTTGACAAAAATCAGTTGGCCAAAGATATGAGGTTATATGTCTGAATTTTCAAGCCTCTTCCATTGGTCTATGTCTATTGTTGTGCCAGTACCATGTTGTTTTGAATTCCATGACTTTATGATAACTTTTAATGTCAGAAAATGTGAATCTTCCACCTCCATTCTTTTCAAGAATGGTTTGCTTATTAAAAACTGCTTATCCTTCCAAATGAATTTGATGTTTGGCTTTTCCATTTCTGCAAAGTAGGTTGTTGGGATTTTGATTGGGATTACATTAGATTTGTAAATCATATTAGGTAAAATTGACATTTTAATAATATTTAGTCTTCCAACCCATGAGCATGAAATGTCCCTCCATTTTATTTGATTTTCTTTCATTTACTTTAGCAAAGTTTTGCACAATCCTGGTTACATTTATTCCTGGATATTTGAACCTTTTAGGTGGTATTATAAATGGATTTTTTTCTTGATTTTCTCTTCAGATTGCCCATTACTAGTGTATAGAAACATTAAAGGTTTTTCAAGTTCATCCTGTACCCGGCCACTTTGCTCAATTGTATTAGTTAGCTCTAGCAGCATTGTGTATTTTTGGGGACCTTTTACATGAACATTTCATTTGCAAATAGTGAAATGTTTTGCATCTTCCTACAGAATGTTGATGCTTTTCTTCCTTTAATTTGCCTGATTATTCTGGCTAGAACTTCCAGTACAATGTTGAATAACAGTGGTTATAGTGGACATCCTTCTCTTGTTCCAGATCTTAGAAGAAAAATCATCTTTCTTTCACCATTGAGTAGGACGTTAGCAGTGGATTTTTATATATGCCCCTTATCATGTTGAGGAATTTTCCTTCTAATCCTATTTTTCTACATGTTTTTATCAGGAAAGGATGATGGATTTTGTGAAATGCCTTTTCTACCTCAATTGAGAGGATCATGTGGTTTTCCCTCTTCATCTTGTTAATGTTGTATATTACCCTAATTGATTTTCTTATGTTGAACCATTCTTGCATACCTAGGATGAATCCCAGTATAATTATGCTAGTGTATAATTCTTTCAATGTGATGTTGGTTTTGAAAAAAATATAGAGCATACCATAAATTTGCATGTCATCCTTGCACAGGGGCCATGATAATCTTCTCTGTATCACTCCGATTTTACTATATGTGTTGCTTTAGTGACCATCAGCTCAATAAATTTTGTTTTCTTTTTGATTTATCATTTGAAGATTGATCAAAATACTCAAGAATGTTTTTGTAAATTAGGATAATTTGTTATATTTATTCCCAATTTATTTTCTCAATTCCAGACATTAGAACATTTTACCTTCTTCTGTTATAAGTCATAAATATTCACTGTTGATAATTTTGACAAAACTTACAAGCAAAATATATAAGAAAATTAAAAAAAAATTATTTACTCTCCGCAGCCTCCATAACTAATGTTAATATTTACTGTATGTATTTCCAGAATACTTACTCTGAGAAAAAAAGTTTGGCATATTTACATGTACACAGTTCATATTTAGATACATGATTTATGTTTATATAATTTATATAAGTATGTAAGTCACTGAAAAAATTTTAGTAATATTTGTACTCATATGGCAATATAAATATACTGTTTACTTTATCACAATTAGTTCTTTTTTTTAAGATTAATTTATTTATCCCCTCCCACACACTCACACAGCACTCACTGTCTGCTCTCTGTGTGTTCTTCTGTGTCTGCTTGTCTTCTCTTTAGATGGCACCAGGAACCAATCCTGGGACCTTCCAGAGTTGAGAAAGGTGCTCAATCTCTTGCACCACCTCAGCTCCCTGGTCTGCTGTATCTCTTATTGACTCTCTTCTGTGTCCTTTTTTGTCTCATCATCTTGCTTAGCCAGCTCTCCACACGGGCTAGCTCTCCTGTGCAGGCCAGCACTCTGTTTGGACCAGCTTGCCGCGCAGGCCAGCCTGCCTTTCACCCAGAGGCCCCGGGAATCTATTCCTGGACCTCCTATATGGTAGACAGGAGCCCAATTGTTGAGCCACATCCACTTTCCCCAATTAGTTATTTTAATCCAAATTTCATTGGCTACACAAAGGATTTTATTTTAAGTTGCAAGAATAAGCAAACTGTTCAACCACTATATGATGTAAATAAAATCCTTTGAACACCAAAATTAATAAAAATAATAAAGAGACTATGAAGTAAAATTTAGGTAGAAATATGAAGCAACTATATCCAGAAGACATCACAGTCATCTAAATTGCTATATACCATATACACCCAAACTAGATATACTGTATAGTCCAAATCATGGGATTATCTCCTTTGCTTACACCTAGGAGGATTCTCAAATTTCCCAATGCAATCAAACAATGGATCCCAATCAAAATATATTGCACAAAAATATGAACCAGTTTTGAGATAAGTCAGCCTTATGAAAGAGGAAGAAATCCAATTCATAATGAAACAGACCTTTACACCTGGAAGCTTCAATCATGGACTCCAAAAATTATTTTAATTGGTGTAACAACTGGTATACACAAAATTGATTGATTTAGACAAAATCAGAGAAATCTGTAGGTTGCTGATTACAAATTATCTTGAGCTAACATATTCTCCAGGGCTCATATTTGAAAATAAAGGCTCTAATGAGAAGAGAGTGGACCTCATGATTTGGAATGCGGGTATTTTGTGAAAATTCAGATGACTGGGTACTTCATATCATCACACCTCACTGAACCTCCTTGCAATTACAACAGATTCCAACTCCAAGATGCTCCAGAGAAGAGTACCAAGGTTAAAAAATGAACAAAGGTTTTGCACAAATACCTACATACATATCCATACATAGCACTGCAATGATACAAACCCAAATAGTGGGGCTCCTGAGGGGTCTGGAGACACCTAGGTTCTATGGTCAGGGTGGATAGCCCTGGAGTTTGGTGCCTTGCCAGTGGGCCCTACTTTGGAGTTTGTGCTCCTGAGAGTGACACAGTTGGACTCAATTATGGCTTCCCTACACATGGCTCATCTGTCCCTTCTATTTAAACCTGTATTTGGTGATAGAGTTTGTAGGTGTACGTCCAAGATACTGGAGTCTTTGGGTTGTTCATGTGCAAGCTGGGCCCAGAACCTCAGCAGATTTGCGACACCTACTCTCCAGGTGATTGGACTCACCCAGGACAACTAACAAGGAGGTGAGGATTGACAACCACCATACCAAGGAAACAAGAGGATCGATAACTGCCAGCAAGAGAGTCCCATCCATAGGCTGGATGGGATCAAAGCCTCCTCTCAATTAGAGGTGGAGTGAAGATCACCGTCCCAGAATCTTCAGGATTGGGGGATGAACTATGGACTAGAGTGGACTTACTGGTATTCTACTATAGACTTATTGTGATTCTAGCATTTGAAGAAATTACAAAATTTATGTGGAAGCAGTGACCACTGGAAGCTCTGGGGGCAAGGAGAGGGAAAAACATTTGTAATACGGGGGCTTTTTTGGGACTTGGGATTCATCCTAAATGACATTGCAATGACAGATATAGGCCATTTTATATCGTCACAAGACATGCAGAACTCTGTGGGAGAGAGTGTAGACTACAATGTGAACAATGGTCCACGCTCAGTGGCAAAGCCCCAGGATGCATTTATCAATTGCAATGAATGTGCCACACTAATGAAGAATGTTTATGTGGGAGGGTGTGGGAAGTGTAGGGAGTGGGGCATATGGGAATCCCTATATTTTTCATGTAATATGTAATCTAAGTATCTTTTAAAAAACAAAAAAAAATTATTAAAAAAAAATAAAGTGAGTTAATAGGTGAGTAAAATATAGAGTCCTCATAACTCCCTCTGTATACCTAATACTGTTCTCCAATTCCACTCAGCACACCCACTCTCACTGATGCTTTTTTGTTGTTGTTTATAGACTCCTATAGCAGTCTACTTTATCATACAGTTTATTATATTTACAAGCCATTTTTCCCCCTCAAGGAAGACAGTTATTTTCACTACTTTGTTCATTCGTTCAATTTATTGAGAGCATTTAGAAGAGTGGCTGCTACCTAGAAGGCAATCTGTAAACCTGTGTTGAACTAATTTATGATTGCTGTCACATCTGCAGGCATACAGAACAAGATTTAAAGTCCATAACCTAATTGATAGGTACCATATTCTACAGGGAAATTTAAGAAAACATATTGCATACTTTTTTCCAAGTCTTTTTTACAGCATATTTTGCATCTCTGTTTCTCAAGTTATAGATCAAGGGATTCAACATGGGGATAACCAGTGTGTAAAATATGGAAGCTACTTTATCAGTGTCATTAGAATGATTAGACTGGGGCTGCACATACATAAATATTAAAGTCCCATAGAACACAACTACCACTGTTAGATGAGATCCACAGGTGGAGAAGGCCTTGTGTCTGCCCTCAGCAGAGTTCATTCTGAGAATGGCTCCAAGAATGAGCAGGTAAGACACAAGAACTATGGGGAGGCATGACATCAAATTAAAAACTGAGACTATCTGAATTATCAATTCAATTTCTTGTGTATTTGAGCAGAGTAGGGATAACAAGGGGAGACTCTCACAGTAGAAATGACGGATGGCATTGTAGCTACAGAAGGTTAAATTAAAAATCTTGATGGTGACAAGAAGGGAAATAAAGGTACTGTAGAGATAGGGGATTGCCACCAGGACCCAACATACCCTTTGTGACATGATGGTAGGGTAGAGTAGTGGGTTACAGATGTCTACGTAGCAATCATAGGCCATTGCTGACAGAATAAAAAGTTCACTAATGATGAACATGGTGAAAAATGCTAGCTGTGTGGCACAAAAATGATAGGAGATTGTATTTTCATCCACAACAAAATTTACTAGCATTTTGGGTCCCACAGTAGTTGAATAACCAAGATCTGTGAGAGATAGGTGTCTAAGGAAAAAGTACATGGGGGTTTGTAGCCTGGAGTCCATCTTGGTGAGGATGATCATGCCCAAGTTGCCCACCACGGAGATCATATAGATGATGAGGAACAGCCCGAAGAATGGAGCCTGCAGCTCAGGGCGGTTTGTGATTCCCATCAGAATGAATTCCTTCGGCACTGTTAGATTGTGTTTGTCCATCAGCATCTATAACCTATTCTGGATAGAGACATCAACATAATATCTTTCATGTAATATCACATGGGAGATATTTTTGTATACAAAGCAGTATGAATAAGCAAATTCAAAATTTCCAAATTTGAGATATTTAAACACAAACTCAGTCCTCACAAATAAAACATACATATACAGAGATAGAGACAGAGACAGAGATGGGTAGACAAGATAAATAGAGATGGAGAAAAAAATTGTTATTAAGTATATGTATGATTATAATAAATTCTTTTTTTATTTATGTAATGTCAATTACATGACAATATTTATGGAATTAAAATTACATAATATGTCATGATGCACTTGTCAACTACATAATAAATATTTAATAAACAAATTCCAAAATTTTTTTGGAAACATTTAGAACCCATTGATACTACATAGTCTTGTGAAAGATGGTACAAGTTGAAACAGTTAATACACACAATAGGTATATGAGAGGTGTATGGAAAAGATAAGGAAAATCTGACAGATCACATTTGGTATCATTTATCTTTAAGAAGGGAAACATTCATGAGATATAAATTAGAGAGATAGAGACATAGAGAGATAAAGCCTCTGTATACAAATGTTTGTTCCATATAAAAAGGGGAGGTTTGGGAATATGATGGAAGTATTTTAAATCCTCTTAATCACTTCTGCAAAATGAATACTTCCTTGCAGCATTGTTGGGGAAGATGAGTGAGAATTATTAAAAAGTGATTCAAAAAAAGATTCAAAGTGATTGTGGTACCTGAAAGTAACTCTCAAATATTAAAAACATTGTGGTTTTTTTTTTTTTCATTTTATTTTTTTAAGTGTTGACAGTAAGTAAATTGAAAAGCAATTCTTTTGTTATGTTTATTTCAGGGCTATGATGCTGAATAGGTTGCGAAGGTTGTTTTCCATGTAAGTGACCACAGCTTTCCTCCACTCCAATACAGCATTACCAAAAATTGGACCATCAATTGATTATACTTAAATATCTTAATGTAACTTTAAATATAAATTTACTTAAAATATTTCCTTCTCCTTAGGGGCATTTTCATTGTAACTGATATAGGAAATTTGTTTGTTAAACATCAAATATACTTTCTTGTCAAAGAATCTTAGATAAAATGAGGAAATTTGAGAAAGGGAGAAAGTGAAGGCATTGTAATTGGTTTTCTATAATGAATTTTCATAAAAATTATCTTTGATAAAAGAAAGTCTTTATGGGAAAAATGAGTTAAAATGTCATATATTATCCAACAGTATAAAGGCAAAATAAAATACACTAAGGATTCGGTATTGATGGGTTACTTGTTATTTTAAATCTTTCTGCACATTAAGGCTACATGGACTAACTTCACACGGAATTTCTCTGCTCTATAATGCAGATAAACATAAATGTCATAATATAAAAATGTTAATATAACCCCAATAAGTCACAGATTTAAAAGCAAAACAGTGTAAATGAGGATGACAGGTGAAGATAAAAGAATTGGTGGTTTGAGAAATTATGAACATCAACACTTACATAAAAAAAAAAAATCATCAGAATGAACCTGGTTATAATGAAAATAGCAATGCCAGCAGGCTCTGAGGAGGCTCTGAGCAACTAAATAGAAAAATACAATTTATGTCAGTAAAGTATAAAAACGATTCACGATTACGACAGAGATATCACATAAACATTGCTTTAAGGTTGTGACTTTCTGATATCCTATCTGGCCCCCATGCCCACACTTTCCTTTTGTCAGAATTATCAAATCGAGCATCAGTAGATATTATACTTAGAAAAAAATATTGTCAGTGACTACTATAAGAAGCAATATCAATCTTGTTAAGCTGCTATGATGAAACATTTTTTAAAAATTACGTTGGTTAGTACAGATTTTCCTGTAAGGTAAGAGAATTCCATAAGCGTCCTTTCACCAGCTTTGGAATTTTATGGAAAGTAGCAATTCTTTTTTCCTTGTTTACTATCCTTGTTGACTATTTGATTTTGATATTTGATGCATCTTTTTACATTTATCTTAAAGTATATTAAATATTACTTTAGTTATGAGAAGGGCATTGATGAGATTAAATCCAGTAAATGACAAACAAATTTGGAGAGACTCCAAATGAAGGACTGAATACCTTTGCCTTTAGAAATCTGTGAAAATTTTTTATTCTTGTCCCTTTAATTATGCTTTATTTGTTCTCAATTTTGACTTCCATTATCATATACTTATTTATATAAAGCATAAATATTATAGAAGCCATATAATGATAATGTTTTCAAGATGCTTATGAGAATGCAGCTTCACAACCAATACAAAAAGGAATACTTATTACCAATGTGAAATTTGAAAAATTAATATGAAGAAAAAAGAAGAGAGGCCCTATTCTACTCAGGCACTATTGCCCAATACAATGCATACAGAATTGAATCAAATCCTCATATTTTACTATGTCTTTGTCATCGAATAAAAGTGGGACCTTGCAAATGTCACTGAAACATTGTAAATAATGGTAAAATATGACATCAGATGAAATTTTCTCTTTTTACCTGTAATGAATCCTTTGTATTGACTCCCCCATGTGCTTCTTAACATGGCAGAATGAGAACAATTTATAGATTTTTTTCACCCTTTAGATTCTCCCTTAGGAGATATTAAGCAATTTGTTGATTTTCCTTGAAGTATTTGAAAGTTTCACAAAGTGCCTGGGGCTGTCTACTAATTATTTAGGACAATTTGTGCTCACCAGTGAGCAAATATTAATTTATTTGTGTATGTATTTACTTATTTAATCATATTTAATAATTTATTTCATGATTTCCTATGTTTTACTTTTGGTTAACTTTCCCTTTTAACATGCAATGTTGTGAGGAAAATATTGTATCTAAAACATAGACTAATCAATTTTCTCTATTTCTACAGTAGGATCCTCAAATGGATGACACTATGGAGAACGGTTTAAGCACTGCCTTATTGAATTATTTCAAATACAAATACATTAAGATTGCATTTTAAAAAATTTATTGATTATTTATTTTGACTTTAGAACATAAATTTGCTATTCTTACTTCTCATTTCATAGTGATTGGCCACCCTCTGTCTAAGACTTCTTTTTTGTCTTTTGTTATATTTACTTTCTTGCATTTCAATATTTCATGTCTTCCATTCTGTCCAAACCATTGCAATTCTTCTTTCCTACATCAACACATATTCTACTGTGTTTGTTATATGGCCTACCTTACCTAAATATCCTTGTAAAATGTAGGATTTTATGTGTATATGTTTTACCTTGCCTACATGCTACTGTGCTGTAAATCTTATTCTTGCATTTTAAATTACTTTAACTATTTGAAAAGTATCCAAATTGTGATGCATTTTGATTTGTTTCTGCAATACGTTCCATAATACACATCTAACAAATTTCATGTATCTCTTATTTAATGGCAGAATTTTTATCTCCAATTTTCAACTATAACCAATGCAACTACAATGTATCATTTTAATGATCAGCTTTGTGCTAGTCCCCTTAAAATATTTTGAACCATTGCTCGCTTCAGCAGCACATATACTAAAAGTGGAATGATATAGAGAAGATTAGCTTTCTTCCTCCGCAAGGATAATACACAAATTTGTGAAGTGTTCCATATTTTTTGTATATTACTGTGATTTGAACCTTTGCCTCCTTAACTGCTTTGCCAATGTTCCCATCCTCCACCAGCTTCTGTTACTTATACTAAGTCATCATTGGGTGCATTTTAATGCTTTGTCACTATAACTGCTTCTGCCCTAATCTCCTCAACCAAAACGACCTTGGAAGTTACCAGTAGAAACAAAGCTATCTGATATAGAGAAAATATTCTCTAGCAGCATAATTTCTGTTATTGGAACAAGAAAGTAAGTTGCTATAAATATAGGGCACCTGTTCAGCCTAATATTTGCTTATTGACTTAGATTATATAGCGGCAGGGATAAGAGGAAAGTTTAACTTATTGACAAAATATATGGCAGGCCTCAAAGTCACTGCTTCCAATCATCTAATAATTGGAGTTTTTAAGACAGATGTCTGTGATAAAATAGGAACAGGGAAAAATGTAAACTATCAGCACAAAAGTCTTATAAAGAATAATTTCTGGAAAAAGGAATTTGAAATAAATAAATATGTTTCCTGATAGTATATTTATATATCAGCCATTCAGGAAAAAGTGTAGTCACATTACCTGTTTCAGTGAGATTTACAATATTTTCTTCTGGAATCCCATCTTTCCTAGTAAATTATTTGAACTTCTCAATGAATTCATCACCAACATGTTTTTCTATGCTTGAAAATCATCATGCAAAAATAAGGATGTTGTCCATTAAGATCCAGAAGAAATTCTCATTAGATAAGTGACAAGAATGAATTTCAGAATCAAATTTTCTTGTGGAAGAATTCAACATTGTCTAAATATTTAACAAATATCATGACACAAATTTCAACTGCATCATTTAGGT
Organism: Cabassous unicinctus; assembly: GCA_029593785.1. Lineage (NCBI taxonomy): Eukaryota > Metazoa > Chordata > Mammalia > Cingulata > Chlamyphoridae > Cabassous > Cabassous unicinctus. Next base: position 9,906 of record JAQZBX010042898.1, on the reverse strand, counting down.
CTATAATAAATATTAATGAAAATTAAATACAATCCAACCTTGTGAACTTTTACTTGCCCACATCATCTGCAGGTCTCCAAAGATACATCATAACTCTCTGAACTTGGTCCCATCTTCTGGAATTTCTGGTTTTTCACTCTTTTTACTTTCTGGAACCTGGAACTGATATTCATGCCTTGTTCTTGACCCAAATATACTGGAATATATTTCTATCCTTTGTCAGGAACTGCAACTGCTGACTACAGAGGTATTAGTTGTTACTTTAGCATATTTCCATTCATTGACTTGATATTGTAGTTGTTAAAATATATGTTAACTGAGTGACTTATACTTTTTATTGTAATGGATATTTTAGCTTTTAAGTGTGTGTGTGCTTCAGGCAATGAGTCCTTGCCCAATAACAAAACAATAGTTATCAGAGACTACTTATTGTTATAAGCAAATCATATTCCTTGTTTTCAAATTCATGTTCTTGCAGATTTAAGCTTCATATGAAAGAATACAATACACCTCTCAATGGTTTTAGAGTTGTATGGGGTTCAAAAATGTCAATGTATATTAGATCAATGGATTTGAAGCTTAATAATTTTGAAGCTTTCTTTGAAACCCAGGAATCTATTTTAAAAACTTTCATAAAAAGAAGAAACTGGTTTTTGTGAAAACAGCCATGGTGCTTTAGTCAGGGTTCTCTAGGAAAACAGAACAGACAGGAGATAGCTGTAAATGGTATGCAATTTTATAAAATTGTCTTTCACAACTGTGGGGATTCACAAGTCCAAATTCTTTAGGGCAGGCTGCAAGCCAGGGACTCCAATGAAAGTCCTTGACGGATACCCCAGGAGATGCTGACTGTCTGATTTAGAGATGGAAATTCTCTCTTTGAATGCTGAAATCACTTCTCTTTAAGGCTTTCAACTGATTGGATGAGACCTCACTCGTTGCTGAAGGCAAACTCCTCAATTGATTGCAGATGTAATCAGCCATAGATGTAATCATCTCACTGATGATTAAGTCCATGAAATGTCCTTGTGTTACAATTAGCCCAGTGTTTGCTTGACCAAACAACTGGGCACCATTAGCTGGCAAAGTTTGACAAATTAATCCAACCGTCACATATGGCTTGAAATCAACCATAATTAAACTGTTTAATCCTTTGAGATTGGGATGTGATACATCCCAAAGATTGCCATCATTATTGATACCAAGCCATTCTCATCTAGATTGAGAACATGAGGTATCATAACTCCTTTTGTTGCATAAATGACTTGGAAAAGAGTTTTACCTGCATCTGTAAGGGGAAAATAAATTGAATTTCACTTTAATTGATTTTTTCTAGATAAGCTTTTTCCTGGCTTGTTGAGCATATTGTTGACAATGTTTACCACATCAATTGCATTTATCTCATCTTATATTTGCAGCAAATGTTATAATCAATTATGAAAGCAAGGAAGTGGGACTTGCTTATGGCTACTTTCAAATACAGGTCCCCATTTCAGATCTTTTAGTCTTACTACAATGTATCTAAAACATGTGTTCTGATGATGCCAAAGATTTTTAAACAACAAGAGCCCATTGTTACATTATAAATACAATTGTAAATTTGTTTTTCTCTCCTTTTATCAGTAAGGACTTTAGGACCAAAGTTAATTTACCATTCATGGCATAGCTGAAAGATTGTGCATATACATTGTATGCTTACCCTTGACCAGACTGTGCTTTGCACAATTGACAATAATTATTACCACAGGAGTTTTATGTCACAAGTTGAGCCCTGTCACTACCAAAGTAATAGACATAAATTTAATTTTGATGTGAAGAGAGGCGGGGGGGACAATGTGACAATTTCTTTAACAAATTTTTTGAGATGTTTAAAGTTTATTTGTTAAGTTGGCTTTGTTATAGAAAATAGAACTTGATATTTATACTCAAGATGGATGTTAGTCTTTATTTCTTAATATCATTTTAATTATTTCACAACTTTTTCTGATTACTTTAAGAAATAATAATTCTCAGCACACACACAAATATTGCAAAATAAAAAATAAAAAATACCTAATATCATTTACTGAAAGCATCACCATTTCTCTTTTGGAGAACAGTGATGCTTCATGATAAGTGAGGTGATTGAGGATGCATAGACCTGTGTGGGGACTCACTATGCTGTTCCATTGGTCAGTCAGTCTATCCCTATGACTATAAGATATTTTGTTAATTGCTGTAGTTTTATAATTATGGTATGGTAATTCATGTAAATTTGTTCTCTTTAAGATTTACTTTGCTAATTTTTGTGTTTTACCTTTACCGTTTCCCAATTTTCAAAAGAAGGAAGAAGGGAAGGAAAGCAAGGAACAAGGAAGAAAGAGAAGGAGGAAGGAAAGATTTTATAGTTGGGCTTTTTTGAAACTGTAGATGAATTTAAGATGTTGGACATTGTTACAATAAAAAATTTTCCATTGCATGTATATATTGTGTCTATATACCCACTTATTTATCTCCTTTGAGTAACTTGTGTAACTTTTATACTTATCATTTGAGAGGCCTTAGATTTCTTTTATTAGATTTATTATTATGTTGAATTTCTCTTTACTAGAGATGTTTCAATATTTATTCATCAATTGTAACAAATTTACCACACAATTGTAAGATGTTATTAACAGGAGAAGATAGGAAGTACATAGGAATCCTGTATACTTTATATATAACTCTCCTGTAATCTAAAATTTCATTAAAAATAAAACTTATTATATTAATTTTAAAAAGCCAACATATTTCTGGAACTTTGTATAGGCAACTCTGTGGCAAACTAAAACACTGGCAAAAAGAAATTTCACTAGTGATAACCACATGAAAGAAAGTGATTTGGGTAGCACACAATGAAAGGAGATTGCATATTGATTTGCAAGAAAATGAAATAGCATTTTGGGACCCCATCTGTTGAATAACCAAGAGCAGTGAAGGCCAGATGTCTGAGAAAAAATACGTGGGTATTTGTAGCCTGGAATCTACCACAGTAAGGATGATCCAGCCCAGGTTACCCATTACTGAGACCATGTAAACAACATATGATATATATATCATATCACTTTTCCTTTCAAGGCCTTCATATGATTGTATGACACATCTCTCATTGCTGAAGACATTACTTCTCAGGTGACTGTAGAAGTAATCAGTCATAGATTCAATCAACTTACAGATCACTTAGGTCCATGAAATATATTCACAGTAAGAATTAGGTCAGTGCTTGCTTAAACAAATAATTTGGCATCATTACCTGGTAAAGTTGACACATGAACCTAACCATCATAGTCCACGCCTTTTCAACTTGGCAGCCATACACATCACCTTAAACCATAATAAATCTCTAAATAAAAAACAACAACACACTTTTTTTATGTAACAATATGCAAATGTCTTCCATAAATCTGGAAGTGTATTAAATATCTCCAGGACAGGATGCAATTCCTTGGGAAATGTGCACTGTTAAACTTGACACCTTATAACTTAGATATTCAGACATGTAATTAATACAACATGTCATATGTTAAAGGGTTAAGATAGGGAAGAAAAAAACAAAGATATTTGCTTTATGTACATATACAAACATATTCCTAACAAAACAAGGAAAAATATTCATAACAATTACAGTCTTCCTTTCTGTTACTCTTCATATGATCAGAGTTTACATTTATCACTACATTCTTTCACAACCCATTCTATGTTATCTTAAATCTCAGCAAGCATCTCAGTTGGCCATAGTTCTTTGCCTGGTTGAGTGACCTAAACCTTCATTCTCTGATTTGGAAATTTCAGAAGTTTCTGGACTATTGGTAGTCCTGCCTGAATTGAGTTGTTGCTGTTTTCCATTGAAATTACTCATGGATCATGGTAGTATTAAAAGAAGTCTTAGGGGATCTCCTGTATGCCAGGCAAAATCTTCTTTACCTCCATTGTGTAGATGAAGTCTGTGGCAATTTAAAGCTTTTGTGGACCCAGAAAATCCTGTTCTTAAAGCTAATACATTCCTGTGTGTGTTAACTTATTGTAGGTGGGAACTTTTGAATAAATTACTTCAGTTAGTGGCCTTTGATTAGATTGCATGACCCAGGATGAGTCTTGGTCCTCTTCCTGGAATCCTTTATAAATGGAGGATTGAAAATCTGTAGACACAGAAAAAAGCTGCAGACAGAGAGAGAAAGGAACCCAGAAGCTGAGAGAGAAGGCCCCAGGAGGCAGAAGCTGAAATCACGGTAACCCAGAATCTAAGAGGAAGCCACTTTAGCCAGAAACTGAAAGCAATGGAGGAGAGAGGAGAGACAAGTCAATGTTGCCATGTGCCTGATCACTCATTGTTGCAGATCAGGGTGAAAGCATCTCTGATGATGCCTTGTTTTGGACAATTTCAAAACCTCAGAACTGTAAAAGAATTAAGCTAATTAATCCCTATCGTAAGAGCCAACTCATTTCTATTATATTGTTTTGGCAGCAGTTAGCAAACTAATACACAGTCCTATTTCCCCTTGGTAGTCAGGATCAATCAGCCCAGTCAGTACAGTAATTTCCTTCTTTGCCTGTTGATTCAGAGGCATAAGGAGCCAAAAGTGGCCAAGTGTCTGTCTTAACTTCCAGTTCAATGGAATCTTTGTGTCTCTTGGTAGAAGCACTCCCAATTTTAGAACTAAGACCTATTGACAAGGAGAGCTGAAGTTTGCAGGGATAGGAAGCAAAATGTTTCCTATTGGACAACTAGGGGAAATAGGGAGTGGTGTCACTTCCATTTATACCCGTTGATTCCTGGACCAATGAAGCCTAGCTATGGGACAAACAGCTCCATAGAGTGGGCATTGATTTAGAGCAAAAACATTTTCCTTGAGAACATTGCCTCAGCCCTGCTTGGTATTGCCACCTAGTTGGCACCATAATTGTGTCTTCAAAAGGCCATTCTGGGGAACAGATGTGGCTCAAGTGATTGGGCTCCTGTCTAGCATATAGGAGGTCCAGGCTTCGACTCCCGGGGCCTCCTGGTGAAAGGCAAGCTGGACCGCATGGCGAGCTGGCTTGAGAGCTGGCCCATGCAGAGTTCTGGCCTGCACAGAATGCTGGCTCATGCAGGAGTTCTGGCCCACACAGGATCATGATAGGGAAATTAGGTCTCATGGTAAATTGGTGGCACATGGTTAAGCATTCAGTTTCTATTAAGGCCCTATAGCAGGCTGAAAGCTGTTTCTCAAAAAAACAGTAGTTATCTGTCAAGGAAGCCAAGGTTTTGTTCCAAAATCCCAAGGGTCTGCGTTATGATTCTTCTATAAAGGACTTCCAAAGCCTCCAGGCACAGCATCTCTATTTCCGTCTGTCTCTTCCAAGAGCTGGTATCTAGCTATTGATCTGGAAAATCTTTTTCTCAATTGCTGTTAGTAAAGACCACCAGATACAGTTTGCTTTCAGCCAGCAAGGCCAGCGGTACAATTTCCTACCTCAGGGATATATCATTTCTCCAACTCTATGTCATAATCTAGTCTTCAGAGATCTTAATCATCATTTCTTCCCACAAGACATCACACTGGTCTGTTATATTGATGGTATCTTGATGAATGGAAGTAGTGAGCAAGATGTATTGACTACTCTAGACTTATTATTAAGGCATTTGCATGTCATAGGGTGGGAAATAAATCCAATAAAACTACTGGGGCCTTCCATATAAGTCAAAACCTAAGTGTCCAGTGGGGTGGGGTATTTCAAGGAGTTCCTTGCAAAATGAAGGATAAATTGCATTGTTCAGTGTTTTCTAGGGAAATAGAACCTATAGGAGATATCTGTAATTATTGTGAGATTTTATAAAATTTTCTTACACGACTGTGGGAATTCACATTTCCAAATTCCATAGGGCAGAGAGCTGGGAATACTGATGAAAGTTTTCAATGAATTCCCCAGGGGAAGCTAGCTGGCTGAAGTAGAGTCTCTTCTGACTGCTGAAATCATCATTTCTCCGTTTAAGTCCTTCAACTGATTCTATTGCTGAAGGCAATCTCTTCAGTTGATTGTAGATGTAATCAGCCACAGATGCAATCAACTTACTGATGCGTTAACTCCATGACATGTCTTGACTGTAACAATTAGGCTAGTGGCTTGTTTCATCAAACAACTGGGCACCATTATCAGGCCAAGTTGACTCATAAACCTCACCATCACACATGTCTTTAATAACAGTGTTTTATCATAAATCTCTCCTTTAATATTGAATGTAGGAAAATTCCTATATTTTTGTAAATTCATAACATCATCAAAGTAAATTATACATCATATTTGTAATGTTATATAAGTAGTATAAAAGTAAACATTGTATTTGAATGAAGTGCATAGCTAGTGCAATATGTCAGTACATCATAAAGGGGAAATAAGCTAGGCCAAAATGTAACTGAAGAGTTATCATAAATTCACTTAATAATTTCACTGTTTCTGAGGGAAATTTACTTGGAATATGTTAATCATAATGTGTGAAACATATTCCAAATATTACTTGTTATTTCCAAAACAGAAATCATATCTTTCAGGAGATATTACCATTAGAATTCTAACCAAGGGTTTAATTTAGCAACACTAATAAGAAAATAACCTGATCTGCTGTGCTTCCTGATGAAATAATGTAGGGACTGCACAGAATAATTATGAAGTTTTATTGACAAAGATTTTTTCACTTGAATATAATTATCACTTTATACTTTACTTCCAAATCAATACGGCAGAAAGAGGAACAAGGTAAAACAGAAAACATCATGAAATATTAGTAGCACCCAAAAGAATCCTTTATTTTTATTTCCAATATAATCATTCATCCCCCCAAAAAATTCTACACTTTCCCAAGTTTCAAAAGGAGGAACAAATGAAGAAAAGAAGAGTAGAAATAAGAAAGTGAAGGAGGAAGAAAATGATTTATATTTACATTTTCTTGACACTGTAGATCAACGTAGGATGTTGGATATTGTTACAATATTACATTTTCCATTTCATGGATATACTGTGTATATATTTGCAGTACTTATCTCTTTTGAGTAAGAGTAACTTTTATATTTATCTTTATAGATGCCTTAGATTACTTAAGTTAGATTTATTCCTAGGTTCGGTTTCTCATTTTAAAAAATATTTTTGTTAATGCTCTCTCTCCTTCAATTTTATTTTCTAATTGTTTATTGCTGCACTATAGAAATACAGTTGATTATTCTAAGTTTATGTTTTATCCAGCACACTTATTAAATTCATTAATTCTAATAACTAATTTATACATTTTTTTCTGTGTGCTCATTCATAACATTTATCAAAATTTTGGCAGTTTGTGATTTTATTTCCATCTTTTACCTTTTATTTCCTTCTTGCCGTACTGAAATTCATAGGATGTACAGAGTGCATAAATGTTGCAAGTGGGTTTCATTGTTTTGGAATCAATTTCAGAAAGAAGGATTGTAATGTTTCACTATTACAATAGATAATAAAAATGTCCTTTGAATAGAGCAGAAATACTGGAAGGAAAGTTTCAAATAAGGGAGTTCACATAGAGGATTTAAACTACATTACTCTAATGACAAAGGAGGCTAAGCATCTTCTGATGGGGTTAGTTGCCATCTCTGCATCTCCTTTTGTGGAATGTCTGATGAAATTTTTGCAGATTTTTAATTGATTTTATTTTATTTTTGTCTTCATATTATTGAGACTTGACAGTTCTTTATACGTTCCAGATACATGTATTAGACAGAATTTTAGCAAAAAGTTTATCCAAGTCAATGGCTTGGTTCCTCATTCCCTCAACAGTGTCTTTCAAGTCATCAAATTTTTCTCTTAGGCTTCACGCATTTTGCCTTTTATTTTAAAAATGGACTAACACTTGATCATGCATATGCTGTTGCACATTTTCTCTAGAAGTTTTAAAGCATTAGGTTTTTCATGAATCTCTAATGTTCATATTAAGACAACTTTAAATATGATGCAAAGGGTTAATCAATGTATTGTGTATGTGTATTTGTGTGGCAAAAGGCTATTCAATTATTTAAGCCCCATTATTTCAAAAGACAATTCTTCCCCCATGGATATTCCATGGCACCTTTGTTGAAAGTCAATTGACTATATGGGAGTGAATCCATTTTTGCACTCTCTATTCTGTTCCATGGAATTAGATGTATATCTTTTTACCAATACCACATTCTCCTGAGTATTTTAGCTTTACAAAGAGCTCTAAAATTACATTATGTGTCTTCCAAATTTATTCATTTTCTAAATTGTTGTAACTGTCTTAGATCGTTTGCTTGATCTTTTCATTTGTAGAATTAGCTTGTCAAATTTTGTAAAAATGCTTGATTAATTTTAATTGGGGTTGGATTTAATTTATAGAAAAATTTGTGATTGCAGTTAATTAAAGAATTGACTGTTTTCAAGTGGTCGGCCTATCAGAATCATCTTTCTTTTCCTTTCTTCCTTTCTTTCTTTCTTTCTTTCTTTCTTTCTTTCTTTCTTTCTTTCTTTCTTTCTTTCTTTCTTTCTTTCTTTCTTTCTTCCTCTCTCTCTCTCTTTCCTTCCTTCCTTCCTTCCTTCTTTCTTTCTTTCTTTCTTAATTCAAATTGGAAGACCATAATTCACTATCTAACATAAAATCCTTGCATATGAGACCAAAGCATACATGTACATTAAAAAGTTTCCTACAGATTCTTATATATATAACAAATTAGTAGTCTATAGATTGCTATATGAAAGCCCTATGAAATGAAAAGATTGTATACTACTCAAAATGTCTGAATTTTAACTCTGCCAGATCTTTAATATTCTAATGTTCTATCATATAACATGTTACAGTTATCTATGTACTGCCTCATCTCTCCTCTTAATGTTCTCTAAGCTGAGTTTACATCATAATTTTTATTCATATCTTATCTCTTCTGAAAATATCATTGAGTTTAAATTTACCTCTCATTCTATTAGAAGTGTAGCTCTCTAAATTTTAAGGATGAAATAACTAATTTATATTAATCAATTATAATTTCTGTCACATGTAATGCTTTCATATTATTTTATTATATGCATTTTTACAGGATTTTGAGAAAATAAAGCAGTTTCAATTCTCAGGAAGAGAAAACTTGATTTCAGGGAATTTGTGTTATTAACCTGTGTCACCTTAGTTCATTAATATCAGAGCTAGGATTATGTGCTTTAACATTAGATTTTGATTTCCAATTCAATTTCATATATATTTTCCATTGAAAGATCAGTTTTTTACTAGAGGTCAAAGTTCATTCATGCTTTCCTTTTTTAAAAATCATGTAATCCATTATTCCTGAACCCTTCACATGTTTTTTACAGGAAAAAAAAACAACAAAAACTAAAACAAAAAACAAAACAACAACTACTTGGGCTTTTATGTTCCAAAAGAGAATTAGTGTGTTTTCTCCCTGGGAAATTCCCTGTGGACTTCAAGATTGACTCAAGAAGCTAATAAAAGAATCGAAAAGCATAATATTCAGAGTATACATTAATTAAGTTAGCATTCTGTTCCAGGGGTGAGAATAAGGTTTTTTCTTAATCACTTAAAATATTTTAGTAGCTAAAATCCTGACTACCAAACTGTGTACTTTAATACGTTAATATTACATGCTTAAATATTGAAAGTTGATACAGTTCAGTCTAGTTAACTCAGTGCTGTATTTAAAAATTGAACTGCATGCCTAGACGTTCCAGGGAAGATAAAAGGCTAAAGAAGAAGGATGTCATATATGTTTAAGTAAATAGAGATACAATGAGAAATTTGTTTTAATTTTCTTTATGGAAGATATTTGTCAAAAAGAGGCAGTAGAAATAAGACATTTTATTAAATGGCGAGGAAATTAGCTTATTTCCAGCCATTTAGTATATGCCACTTAGAGCTTATAT
>JAQZBX010042897.1:0-21850 GCA_029593785.1 Cabassous unicinctus | reverse complement strand
CTCTGGCACTAATCTTTTCCCTTCAAGGTAACATAGAAAGAAGCAAGGAAACAAAATAAGAAGAAAAAGTGTCAAAGAGAAAACTTAACACACAAACAGAACCACCAACTAAATAAAACTCTAGAGGAGAGATAAGCTAATCAACTGAATAAATCCAGCAAGATAAAATGATGACTAGAGGGCAACAAAAAATTACAAACCACACTGAGAAACAAGAAGACATGGACCACTCCAATGAACAAACTAAAAACCAATAATATATGCAGAACATGGAACAACTAATCAAAGATTCCCAAAGAAATATCATGAACCATCTTAATGAAGTGAAGGAAGAGATTAAGGATATGAAGAAAACACTAAGAGAACATACTGAAGAAATTGTAAACAAACACAAAAAGATAACGGATATGATGGTGATCAATGGCACAACCCAAGAAATAAAAAAGACGTTGGAGTCACATAACAGCAGATTTGAACAGGCAGAAGAAAGAGTTAGTGATGTGGAAGACAATACAGCTGAAATCAAACAGATAGTCAAACAGATATACAAAAAAATAGAAAAAATCCAGCAGGGACTCAGGGATTTAACTAACAACACAAAAGGCACAAACATACGCATCATGGGCATCCCAGAGGGAGAAGAGAAGGGAAAGGGAACAGAAGGAGTGTTGAAGGAAACAATGGCTGAAAACTTCCCAACCCTCTTGAGAGAGTTGGATGTACAGATCCAGGAAGCAAAGTACACCCCAAACAATATAAATCCCAAAAGGCCAAATCCAGGACATATACTTGTCAAAATGTCCAATGCTCAAGACAAAGAGAAAATACTCAAGGCAGCAAGAGAAAAGAGAACCATCACATACAAGGGAAGCACAATAAGATTAAGTGCTGATTTCTCATCTGAAACCATGAAGGAAAGGAGACAGTGGTATGACATAGTCAAAGTACTAAAAGAAAAAAACTTCCAACCATGAATTCTCTATCCAGCAAAACTGGCATTCAAAAATGATGGAGAGTTCAAAATATTCACAGATAAACAGAAATTAAGAGAGTATGTCAATAAGAAACCAGCACTTCAAGAAATACTAAAGCAAGTTCTACAAGTTGAAAGGAAAAATCAAGGGAGAGAGAGTTGGAGGAGAGTTTAAAATCTTCTAAAAAGACAAAAACAGAAAGAAACAACATATGACATACATTAATCCAAAGAAAATATGGCTAAAGTAAGGAAGTCATTGCAAGTAATACTAATGGATTAAATTCACCAATCAAGAGACACAGATTGGCAGAATGGATAAAAAAACCTGATCCATCTATATGCTGTCTACAGGAAACCCACCTTCGACCCAGAGATTCAAGGAGGCTGAAAGTAAATGTCTGGAAAACAATTTTGCAAGCTAACAATAGCCAAAAAAGTTCAGGAGTAGCTATTCTAATATCAGACAAAATAGACTTTAAATGCAAAACTATTGTAAGAGACAAATATGGACACTATATATTAGTAAAAGGGGTAATCTCTCAAGAAGAGAGAACAATCATAAACATTTATGCACCTAATAGGGGTGGCTCAAAATATGTGAGGCGAACTCTGGAAAAGCTAAGTGGAGAAATAAATGCATCTACAATTATAAGAGGGGACTTTAATACACCATTATCATCATTAGACAGAACATCTAGACAGAGAATCAATAAAGAAACAAAAACTCTGGACAATGCATTGGAGGACCTGGACTTAATAGACATATACAGAACACTACACCCAAGTACAGCAGGATTTACATTCTTCTCAATTGCACATGCATCTTACTCCAAGATAGACCACATGCTAGGCCACAGAACAACTCTCAATGAATTCAGAAAGATTGAGATTATACAAAGTAATTTCTCTGATCTCAATGGAATGAAATTGGAAATCACTAAGGGCCAGAGAAACAGGTTAGGCACAAGGATATGGAAGTTAAACAACACACTCTTAGACAAACAGTGGTTCAAGGAGGAAATCTCAAAAGAAATCAGTAACTACCTAGAAACTAATGAAAACGACAACACAACGTATCAAAACCTATGGGATGAAGCGAAAGCAGTCCTGAGATGGAAGTTCATAGCCATAAATACACATATTAAAAAAAAGAAAGAGCTAAAATTGAAGACTGAACTGCACACTTGGAGGAATTAGAAAAACAACAGCAAACTAAACCTAAAGGAAGTAGAAAGAAGTAAATTACAAAGATCAGAGCAGAACTAAATGAAATAGAGAATAAGAAAGCACTAGAAAAAATAAACAAAACCAAAAGCTGGTTCTTTGAGAACATCAATGAAATTGACAAACCCTTAGCCAGACTAACAAAGAAAAAGAGAGAACAAATGCAAATACACAAAATAAGGAATGAGCAAGGGGATATCACTACTGACCTCACAGAAATAAAGAGTATCATAAGAGGATACTTTGAAAAATTATATGCCAACAAGAATGATAACTTAGAGGAAATGGACAAGTTTCTAGAAACGCAGAAACAGCCTACATTGATGAAAGAAGACATTGATGAACTCAACAGTCCAATTACAGGTAAAGAGTTAGACTCAGTCATCAAAAACCTCCCAAATAAGAAAAGCCCAGGACCAGTTGGCTTCACAGCTGAATTCTACCAAACATTCCACAAAGAGCTAACACCAATTCTACTTAAGGTCTTTCCAAAAATAGAAGTAGAAGGAATATTGCCTAACTCATTCTACGATGCCAAAATTACCCTCACACCAAAACCAAACAAAGATACCACTAGAAAGGAAAATTACAGAGCAATTTCTTTAATGAACCTAGATGCTAAAATCCTCAACAAAATACTTGATAATTGCATTCAACAGCATCTCAAAAGGAATATACACCATGACCAACTGGGTTTCATCCCAGGTATGCAAGGATGGTTCAATATAAGAAAATCAATCAATGTAATACACCACATAAAAAAAACTGAAAGAAAAAAATCACATGATCATCTCCATAGATGCAGAAAAAGCATTCTACAAAATACAGTACTCTTTCCTGATAAAAACACTGCAAAAGATAGGTATAGAAGGAAACTTTCTGAATATGATAAAGGGTATATATGAAAAACCCAAGGCTAACATCATCTTCAACGGTGAAATCGTAAAAGCCTTCCCTCTGAGATCGGGAACAAGACAAGGATGCCCACTATCACCACTTCTATTTAACATTGTCTTAGATGTATTTGCTCAAGCACTGAGGCAAGAAAAGGATATAAATGGCATCCAGATTGGAAAAGAAGTAAAAATTTCATTATTTGCAGATGACATGATCCTATACATAGAAAGCCCAGAGAAATCTACAACAAAGCTTTTAGAACTTATAAAAGAGTTCAGTAATGTTGCAGGCTATAAGATCAATGCTCAAAACTCAGCAGCATTTCTGTACACCAATAACGAGCAATCGGAGGAGGAAATCAAGAAAAAAATGCCATTTACAATAGTAACTAAAAGAATCAAATACCTAGGAATAAATTTAACTAAAGATGTAAAGGACTTATATACAGAAAATACACAATACTGTTAAAGGAAATCAAAGAAGACTTAAATAAATGGAAAAATATTCCCTGTTCATGTATAGGAAGACTAAACATCATCAAGATGTCTATCCTACCCAAACTAATCTACAGATTTAATGCAATCCCAATAAAAATCAACACTATATTTTTTAAGGAACTGGAAAAACTAACCACAAAATATATTTGGAAAGGTAAGAGGCCCCGAATTGCCAAAAACATATTGAAAAAGAAAAATGAAGTTGGAGGTATCACATTACCGGACTTTAAAACATATTACAAAGCTACAGTGCTCAAAACCACATGGTATTGGCACAAGGATAGACCTGCTGACCAATGGAATAGAATTGAGAGTTCTGATATAGATCCTTGCATATACTGTCATCTGATATTCGACAAGGCTACCAAGCCCACTCAATTGGGAGAGAATGGCCTATTTAACAAGTGGTCCTTGGAGAACTGGATATCCATGTCCAAAAGAATGAGAGAGGAATACCATCTCACACCTTATACAAAAATCAACTCAAGATGGATCAAAGATCTAAATATAAGAGCCAAAACGGTAAAGACCTTGGAAGATAATGTAGGAAAGCATCTACAGGACCTTTTAATAGGAAATGGTTTCATGAACTTCACAGCCAAAGCACAAGCAGCAAGCGAAAAAAATAGTACAATGGGATCTCCTCAAAATTAAAAACTTCTGCACCTCAAAGGAAGTTATTAAGAAAATAAAAAGGCAGCCTACCCAATTGTAGAAAATATTTGGTAACCATATATCTGATAAGAGCCTAATATCCTGCATATATAAAAAATCCTACACCTTGAAAATAAAAAGACAAACAATCCATTTAAAAAATGGTCAAGTGACCTGAAAAGACACTTCTCCAAGCAAGAAATACAAATGGCTAAAAAGCACATGAAAAAATGCTCAACATCGCTTGCTATCAGGGAAATGCAAATCAAAACCACAATGAGATACCATCTTACACCTATCAGAACGGCAGCTATTAAAAAAACAGCAGACTCTAAGTGTTGGAGAGGATGTGGAGGAATAGGAACCCTCATCCACTGCTGTGTGGGATTGTGGAATCGTCCAGCCACTGTGGAGGACAGTTTGGCGGTTCCTCAGAAAACTAACACTAGATCTTCTGTATGATCCAGCGATTCCACTGCTGGGTATATACCCAGAAAAACTGAAAGCAAAGACACGAACAGATACATGTACACCAATGTTCATAGCGGCATTGTTCACCATTGCCAAAAGTTGGAATCAGCCCCAGTGCCCATCAACAGATGAATGGATAAGCAAAATGTGGTACATACATACAATGGAATATTACTCAGCTGTAAGAAGGAATAAAGTGCTAACACTTGGAATAACGTGGATGAATCTTGAAGACCTTATGTTGAGTGAAGCAAGCCAGGCATTGAAGGATGAACAGTACATGACCTCACTGATTTGAACTAAGGAGAGAGTATTCTCTGAGAACCATTGTCTGAAAGATAGGTTAACAAGGAAAAGAAAGAGATGAGTAGGCTGTGAGCCATCACCCATATGGACATAATCTATGGTAAACGAATAAAGTGTAGATGCATATTGAAGGATAGGACAGATGGGTAGTGATATTACTGGGTTTGGTGGTGCAGGGTTGACAGGTGGGTAGAGTAGGTAGTGCAGGTTGGAATACCCAGGGCATGTAACTATGAATCTTGTCATTCCATGAGTCAAGACTGCGGAGTGTCATATGCCACAGGGGGATGGGGTGGAAGGAAAAGTTAAGATCAAATGGGGTATTTAGTGGTCACAGGAAAAGTTTTTCATTACCTTACAGTAATGGATATGGTAAATATAAAAAATTATTAAACTGTACAGTCTAAATTGTAAACTATACTGTAAACCATCAACAATGTTAAGTTGTTATACTTTACTATCTGTATAATAGTTATAAAAATGCTAACATCCATAAAAAAAAAAGGTTTTAATATGGGGTGGGGAAGGGGCAGAGAGGTTGGGTAGGTGGGAGTCTTTAGTATTCTGTGTGTGACTCTGCTGTGACCTAAAACTTCTTTGAAAATTAAATGAAAATTTGGGAGACACTGGGGAATGAGAGGGGTAGGTGTCATGATACACTGGACATCTGATAATGCAGCGATAAAAGGAAAAAAGAATATTTTTTTTAAGAAAAATGATTTTTTTTTGTTTTTTTCTCCCATTTTTTTTCAATGTCCCAATCTGCTAATTATATTTTATTTTTAGTTTAGTTTCTTTTTTCTTCTTCTGAGCTTCCTTGTACCTATCTCTTGCATTTAAGCTTATCATTATTATTTTCTTTCCTATTAATTGTATTTTTTTTATTATATAGGCTTCATGTTCAGGGAAGGTTTGGATCACAGAAGGGCTACAATCGGGGCTGCAGAAGTTCATTGGTGGGGTGTGTCTGGGATGGGGGATTCATGGGAGTAAGTTCATCTGAATATACATGAAAAATATATAAAATTGTTCAAATGATCAAAGGATGGGGCATGGTCACAGAGGGTAGACAATCACTCAACAAAGGAGGGAATCTGAATTCCCAGCCTGGAGAACTCTGCCACATTCTCCAAGGGAGCAGCAGCAGTCCCCTGAGTGCAGAGGTAGTGTCTGGTAAAAGAGGATG
Source organism: Cabassous unicinctus (assembly GCA_029593785.1). Lineage (NCBI taxonomy): Eukaryota > Metazoa > Chordata > Mammalia > Cingulata > Chlamyphoridae > Cabassous > Cabassous unicinctus. The sequence goes on along the minus strand of JAQZBX010042897.1, from coordinate 15,639 downwards.
GCCTACTGATGGGTTCTTGTTATTAAGGACTAACCTTATGAGTCTTTGCTCTTGTAATTGAAACGTAACCTACTGTTATGGGGTGCCTAAGGGTTGTCATCTGAGAGCCTCCTTGTTGCTCAAATGTGGCCTCTCTCTAAGCCAAACTCAACATATGAATGCATTACCTTCCCCCCAATATGGGACATGACTCCTGGGGATGAGCCTCCCTAGCAATGAGGGATTAATACCAACTGCCACCTGGCAGCATGATTGGAAAAAGACCTTGAATAAAAGGGGGAAAGAGTAAAGAGACATGAGTTCATGTGGCTAAGAGACATCAAAGAGAGTCGGGAGGTCATCCCAGAGGTAATGCTTAAGCACAACTCAGTAGGATCTCATAGAACACCCAAGTGGAAATCACCCGACACAGAGGGGCTCCTGAGAGCTCTGGAGACACCCAGGTCCTATATAAGTGGGGATAGCCCCAGAGATTGATGCCTTATTAGTGGGCTCATCTTTGGAATCTGTGCTCCTGAGAGTGACAGAGTCAAACTCAAATAAGTCCTCCCTGCACATGGTCCATCAGTCCCTTCTATTCAAACCTATATGTGATGCTTGAGTTTTTAGGTGTACTTCCAGAGACTGGGGCCTCTGGCCTACCTATGTGCCAGCTGTGCCTGCAATCTCGGTGCAGCTGCAACCCCTACCCTACAGCTCAATGGACTCATCCAAGTCACCTGGCGAGGAGACGACTATGGCAATGGCCATCCCAGGGAATGGAGAGGGCCTGCAGCTGCATGTAGGATAATCCCATCCACCATATCCATGGTATATAAACCCTCTCTCACTTGGAGGTGGAGTGGACTTCACCATCCCAAGCCCCCCAGGATTGGGGGAAGAGCTATGGAATAGCATGGACTTGGTGGTGTTCTGTCATATATTGTGATTCAAGCAATGGAAGGAATTGTAACAGTGAGGTGGACATGGTGGCCAATGGACATTTTCGGAGCAGGGAGGGCATGGGGCAGTTGAAATACAGGGGCATTTTTGGGACTTGGGGGTTGTCATGATTGGCGTTGTGGCAACAGATGTAGGCCATTTTGCATCAGCATATATCACGCATATCTGTGTGGGAGAGAGGGTGGTCTATGATGTGAAATGCGGTCTTTGCTTGGTGGCAAGGCCCCAGGATGTGTATATCCATTGTGGGTGATGTGCCACACTGATGAAGGATGTTGGTGTGGGATGTTGTGGGAGGTGTGGGAGGTGGGGAACATGGGAATCCTTGTAATTTCTGAGTAATAATTAGGTAATCTAAGCACCTTTAAAAAAATCTATATATATATACATAAAATAACATTTATGTAAGCAAATGCACATATATGCATGTGCATTTATGTATCATTTTACAAATATTGGTATGTATTGTGAAAAAAATTGATTTTTACCAACAATAAAAAAATAAATAATAAAAAAATGTATTGAGGATGTTATAAAACTCTAATAAGTATTTTAAAACTTATTCCATCTCTTTGTATTATTCAATACAAAAAATATGTATTTATCAATTGCTGGATTTAAAGTTATATATATACCTGAATATGTTTATACATACTTTTAAATAGTTTTGTTTTATCTTTTATTCCTTATTTTTGTCTGCTTGATTTTTGAAAAATGACTTTTTAATTGTTCCACTGTGAAGGTGAATTTATCTGTTTTTCCATGAATCTTTATCCCACTTTGCTTCATATATATTGAGGTAATATTAAGTGCTCATATCAGTCTGGATCTTAAAGGAAGCATAAGGTAGAATCAAATGTCATAAAGGAATGATAGTATAATAATAAGAGATTTTTTTCAAAGATGTGGAAAATAGCAAAAAAATCAGAATATTGTGTAGAATCTGGGGTTTAGTAAGTGTTGAACACTGACGTGTTAAATAGAGTTTGATGGTTAAGTACATGTATCAACTTGGTTGAGTTATAGTGTCCAGTTATTTGATCAAACAAGCCTTGATGTGATTGGTACTGTGAGGGTATTCATGGATTTAAGTCATTTGTACTTTGATTGCATCTATGGCTGAGTATATCTACAATCAACAAAGGAAATGCCTTTGTTCAGAAAGCTAGACTAGCACAGAATCAGCTGTGTTACCTGGACTGCTCTGGGTCAGAGCAAAACATCATTGGGCCTCCATAGAATCAGTGCCTGAGCCAGATCAAGTCAAAGTCATAAAGTAAATCCCAATTGGCATGAGGGACATTGCCATGGACAGCAACTTAGTGACATTTGTTGAGGTTCTGGTAGACATGCCTCTGGGAATCTAATTTCTAAGCGCTTTCAAAGACCTATTAATTTTTCCATTGTCACAGAAATTTATATTCTGCTCCTTTAGATCAAATTTCTTTCAAGCATAAAATAGATGACTCAGAGGTCATAAATGCATGGGGTAGCTTTTGAGAGTCTTTCAAATTTTTTTGTTTATTTTAGTTTAAGCTGGTGTAAAGATGGTAAATCTGCACTCAAAAGTCCCAGCTTGCTTTTCTGTGGAATAAAGATCCAATTCTCCTTGCAACCCTGATGGATTTAGTGAATATATACAATCCACCTTCCTTGCAAACCTGTTCAAAGTTCCTAAGGCATTTTGAGATTTCAAAAATATTTTTGAGAGTTCACCTAGTTTTGTTTTGAGTTCCTGGTTTGTAATTTTCTGTAATTACTTCAGAATAAGGTAATGGGGAAGAATTTCCAAAATATATATTTCAGGGTCAATACTTCCTGATACAGTCTAAAACTAACCTGAAGTCTTCTTGGTCAGTGAATCACTCATGACCTTTTGGTTTTTGAGAATCCCACTAAGTATGTTTTATGATGGTTATGAGTTTTTTACATTTATTCCATCTAATTTCATTCTTAAGACCATAATTTCTCTTGCAGCATAAGATAATTTCATTAGTATAAAAAGGTTTGGTGCATTATATACTAGCCGAATTCTAGGTAAAAAAAGTAGAATTAAAGTTAATGAAATTTTCAGGAATATGGCCATTTATGTTTATCAACAGTAAGACGATTTTCCTTAGTTTCAAACAAACTGCCATCCTAAAATAGACTAGACTCTTCTGTGTCAACTAAGGTATGTTTATAGCATGACACATCCTGATACTTCTAGTAGAAAATTTGAACTCATGAAGGAAACTGTAAGTTAATATGAAGAACTTGAGTTTTTATTATGCTGTAGCATATACAAATGAGAATGCAGATTAGTTGTTCAATCTATCAAAGAAATAAAGTAACAATTTCACTATATTTTTATAGTGATTATAGAAAAATCAGGCTAGTAATTAGTGTTAGGAATAGTCCTAAGATACTTGATCTATCATCAAAATAATGTTTTTATTATAAATGAATGGTAGAAATTGAAATTTACTTGAAAACCATTAACTGTAGGTTGAAGATTTCCTTTTTTCCTTCTTATTTCTCTATTAGAGTTAGTTATATATATTTGCAGGAGAATTTCTGTGGTTTTCAAACTGCTCAATAAAAGAAGAAGGAAGTGAAAAAAATAGTGACGTGTGGCATGGACCATGTTTGACACTGGGATAGTGCATACGGCTTCATATAATCCATTTATTTCTGAATTATATAATAATTTCTTAATTGTATAATTCAAGAAAATGAGGTTCAAAGAGATTAAGCAATGAGCTCAAAACTCAAAACTGCCCAGCTTATTTTACACTCCTAAAAATTTCTTCCTTTAATTTGTTGCCACTGTTTTTATCACTTGCACAATGGGTGTTTTAAATGTTATACTTTCATCATTTATGACTTCAATTCTTTTACAATTTACTCACTAACTATTTTGTCAAAACTGTACATTTTAATGACAACCGTTCTTCTCAACTGAATATGTTCATATTTGCCTTTTGCCCCTGTTAACAGTAGTGATCAAAGTAGCCTGTTCCCTTGGAATGCAGGATGAGATTTTAGGTGGTTTTTTGAATTAAATATTTATCATGATCTAGAGAAAAGCCAGAAATTTGAAATAAGGAAAATACATTTTGGAAAAACTGAAGTAGAATTATTTCAAAATGTTTTGGAATCTAAGAATTCTAATTTAAATTAGCTGCAAGTTAGAGCTTTACATAAATATTCAGTAAACCATTAAATTGTCAAATGCCATAATCTTTTCTACTGAGATGAGGCTTCCCAGCAATTCCTCCCACTGCTGCTCACCCTTCCCCTGTCCTGCTCTGTTCTTATGCATGAGATGCAGCAGCAAACTGAGTATCAGATACCTATCTGCTAGTATCAACAGTGTATAAAATACAGATTCTGAAAAATTATGGACTTGGATTCATCAAGTGATCTTGTGTCAGATGGTCACTAACCTACTTATATAGCAATTATGTTTAAATCAATTTATTTTAAGTAAATATGTGTATTTGAAAACAATATACTATTTCTTAACAAGCAATTGGTGTCTGTCAGAATAAATAAAATATAGGACAATGAACCATTCCTTAATTATTCAATACTACTTAATTATATTTAACTGCTAAACACCCTGTGCCTGATATTACCATGGTAGCTTTTAAAAATTTAATTTTATCACTTTAAACTGGATGCTTTAAGTATTTGTATTTTCTAATTCCCTTTCAAATGATTCTTGGAAGTTTTCCAGTTTCCAGTGCTGGAAGATGAAAAATTAACTTTTTGGCTAAAGCATTATATTTAAATATATGCAAAACAGTTTTATTTTTATTAGGTAAATTAAACATTTGTTGTTTGACAAATAAAACAATTAACTGGAATAAAATGTATTACAACTGATGGAACTAGCACTTGAAATGTAATCTCTTGTGGTCAAATTGGATAAAATATCTAATTATGTTTATTATAAAATAATTCCACATATTTTAGTAATATGAGACATGTTGAAAATAAAGCAGCATATTTCTGTAAGTAAAGATAATTAACATTTTTATTCCATGTGTGTCCACACATTGCTATAGTAAATTTTACATTATTGTGACCATACTGAAAATTTTAACCCAAATTCATGTTTGTTTTTTATATTTCAGACACTCAGCAAAAGATATGAAACTGAAATACATGGAAAGCCACAGTAATATCTCAGAATTCATTCTTTTAGGACTTTCTTATGACTAAGACATACAAATATTTTGCTTTGTTCTCTTTTTATTCTGTTATGTTTCCATCTTGGTAGGAAACCTCCTGATCCTGGTCTCCATTCCATGCAGTGCCCTTTTTCATCAACCCATATACTATTTCCTCAGTCATTTATCCTGTATGGACATCTGCTACACCTCTAGTGTTACACCCAAACTGATTAGTGACTTGTTGGTGGGGAAAAAAACATCTCTTACAGTAATTGCATGTTACAGGTCTTTACCATGCACTTCTTTGGAAGTACTGAGATCTTCATTCTTACTGCCATGGCCTCTGATCACTTATGTTGCCATCTGCAAACTTCTGCACTACGTGATTATCATGAACAGGACAAGATGCAACCTTCTAGTCTTGGCTTTTTAGGTGGGAGGGGCTGTACATTTGATTTCTCAATTATCTGTGACAATCCAGTTGCCCTTTTATGGCCCAAATTTAATTTATTACTACTTTTGTGATAGCTTTCCACTGCTAAAAGTTGCCTGTCATGATACGTACATCACAAGTGCCCTTGTGGTTGCCAATTTGGGTGTGGCCACCTCAGTTACCTTTGTTGTCTTATTTGTTTTTTATGTCATTATATTTTTTACTTTAAGAAATCATTCAGCTGAGAGAATTCTCAAAGCCCTCTCTACCTGTGGATCTCATATCTCAGGGCTGTCTCACTTTTTGGGCCTTCAATCTTTACTTACCTTAGAACACCTAAATCTTACCTGAGGAGAAAATATTTGCACTATATTACACTACCATTTTACCTGTGTTCAATCCCGTAATCTATACTCTCAGAAATACAAACATGAGAAATGACATGAGAAAGGTTTGGTGTCAAATGTTATTTTCAAAGGAAGCACACAATTAATGTGGAATAAAAAAATAGAAACCACCAGAGAGATTAATTATTCTATTACTATCATGATACAATGGATAAGATTACCAAGACTTAGAGGTTTCATGTAATTAAATACTAACTCTACATACAAAAGTGATTTGGAAACATAGTTAATTTTGTGAGGTATTGAGATGAAGCTGATAAGTTAGCTGCAAAGAAATCATCTAGGTCAGAGCAATTAAGGCAATGCTATATTGAGGAATGAATTTTAGGGAAAAAATTTATACATAATTTATTCAAAAGTTCATGGTGCTAGAAAGACCACATGGTGACATGTTACTGCATTCTATTGTAATGGATAAGTTAAAATCTATAGTTTAAGCAGTAATTTCAAATTTATAAATTTGATATTTATCCATATATCCTCTAGAAGCCTTCAAAATTGGGCAATAAGGACCACGAGTATTCCACATCTTACTATGTTTCCTGGGAATCCATGTTCCGGAATTCCCATAAAAAAATAACTAGGAAGATAATTTGAAAATCAACAGTTCTGAAGGCTGATTACACAATTACTGGTGCTATCTTTTGAGCAGAATTAAAAATTAATTCCCATATACGTTAAAGAACTGAACCATATAATTCAATGTTGACTCACTCTTACACTCTTAAAATTGGTAAGTAAATGGATAGTAATTAGTTCCAGAAATAAAGACATTTCATATTAATGTGAAAATAAAATAAGCAAAAGAAAGAGATATGTTCTAATAACAAAGAAATCTGTAAGCAAATACATTGTGATACAATAAATAAAGAAAATAATCTTTTATATATCCCATAGATGAGACTTCAGGGTAATGGTTCCTGAAGAAAACAGAAGAAAATTGGTTAAAATTCCATTGCTAAATAATTTTCTCTTAGGACACTGGGCATTTAAATTAAGAGAGAAGGGAGTAGATTAGATGGTTATGTGAAAAGAGGGTAATTAAATTCAGAAGGTGATGCAGAATACGTACAAGCAGTACAAGAGTTACACTCATTCTGGAGGTAATACACAAAGAAGGATGAATAATAGGAATAAATAATGTTGAAGATAAATTTAAGTATGGCTCTTACAGTTGAACAGAATTTGTCAAATTATTATTTTGTCATGTTACTAATAATGGAACAAAACTATCTCCAGTTTTAGCTTCTCTTTGGAAAAATATCATAAGACAATATGTCAAAGTCTAAAGGTTTGAGGGAAAGATTTGGATCATGAAACATTTTATTACCAGACCATTTGTGTTTCATTGTTTAAGAAAGAGAAAAATAAAACCTCCATATTTTATAAACTCACAGTGTAACAACATGTATCTTTCATTAAAAAATTCTAACCAGTATTCAAATGTAACAGCTTCTCTTTTTATTTGAATGTATAACCTTTTTCATGTGTGAGCATTTCCTATGGCACTAACAATTATGCATTAATAATGAGATAAGTGACATCTAAAAAGACAAACACTTTAACATATATCCCCAAGAGTAAATCAAAGAGAGAATGAAATAAAGCAGACTATAACCCTCTTTTAGTTATTTATTTTCTACATCAAGGAAATACTGCTTTCCCAATTAATGCTAATCCCCCATTTAAGCACAAGAACATAAAAACCAACCTCTCTCCATTCCTTGGTTCCCATTTCTCCAGACTTTTGTCCCTGCTGCCAGGTACTTGTCATTTCTCAACAGAATGATTGTGTTACTTCCACACAGCCCTTTCCTTATTGATTTTCTCTTTACCCACAGCCAGTGTGAGATCCAAGAAGAACCAAAGAAGTAGCAATGTTTGCCTTTAATGCCAGGATCTCCTCTTTTGATGTTTTACCTGTATCCCAAAGGATAGTAGCTCTGGCTAGTTAGTTATTCATAGTCACATTTGATTAGGTTTAATGAACTACTTATCCAATGAATATGTGATATGAATATGAAAAAGAAATATCTTTATATGTAGGTTTCCCTAGTTGTTTATGTTGATTGTACAGCATGGGTGGGCTAACATTTTTTGATGAGGGGTCAGTCCCTTTCTATCAAAGAGAATAGTGATCAGAAAAGTTTTTGCTATCTAAATCTGAAGTGGTGTATATAATTTCAGTTAAATCCAAGGGTAATTTATTTTTACTTCTTTGCGATTAATTTGCTCATCCACTCTTAGAAATTGATTAAGATTATAAGGAAGAGAAGGCATGCTGAAGTGTGACCATTTGCTCATGAAACTCATTTTCCCTGCTAAGACCAGGTATGAACCTTTAACTACTACTTATTTATAATACATTGCTAATATACATGCAAATGATAGTATTGTAAATAAATACTTTGAAGTATTCTATCTACCAAGAAGTAGAATATCATACTTTATGTCAGATATAGTAGATGTCCTCAAAGAGTGTTTCAAGGTATTTTTGTAATTTAACCCGACTAACAACAACATATAAGAGATTCAGCTGGGAGTGGATGTAGTTCAAATTGTTGAGCACTGCTTCCCATATATGAGGTTCAGGGTTCAATTCTTGGTACCTCCTTAAAACAAAAACAAACAAATAAGCAAACAAACTAACAAAAACACCTCACAGGAGCCTGTATATCTCAGTGATTGAACAACAGCTTCTTAAATATGAGGTCCCGGGTTCAATCTCCAACCCTGGTAGCTACAAAATAATAATAATAAAAAAAAGAGTTCAGTCATATTGTTAATTTGTGTTTGTTCTCTTTTCTTATGCTTAATCATGCTAAAGGCTTCTGACTTTTATTAATCCTGTCATAAAACCAACTTTTGGCTTTGTTGGTATTCTATATCTATTACTGTTATTTATGTTATTGAATTCATTCCTTATTTTTATTATATTCTTATCTCTATATGATTTGAATTTAATTAGCTTTTATTTTCATGTATCTTGATACCTAGGTCATTTAGATGACTGATTACAAAACATTTTATTTCTTAATGACAGAGATGATATCATTACACATTGTACAGATTTTAAAAGGAAAAGAGAGGCATATTATAAATACATTAAGGCCAATAAATTCAACAACTTAAAATTGGAAATTTGATATAAAGTACAAAGCACATTAAAAATGAATAATAGACAATTTCAATAGTACTATATCTCTTAAAGAAATTGGATGTGTTCTTTCAAATCTTTCCACAAGGAATCCTGAAGTCTCTATAGGTGTGTTTGTGAATTCCATCAAACATTAAAACAGAAACAATACCAATTCTACAAAAAAAGTTCCAGGAAAAGGAACAGAAGGGAATTCAAACTAACTCCTTCTATTAGGCCAACATTTCTCTAATACCCATAAAATATAATGATTTTTCTGTGTATTCAGATTTACTTTTTAGAAATAATATCACCAATAAATATAAAGAGTTTTACTTCTCCTATTTATTCTGGATGATGCTGGTTTTTAAAATCAGTGAGATTAGCAGGTTTTGGAGATTTGAGCTCAATCAATATTAAAAACTGATCATAAAGATTATACTTTTAACAAATAACCAGAAATTGATATTATAAAAGCATAAAATACTAAATACATTAAAATAAATATCTAATAATAGTTGAAGAAACATGACAAAACATGTGCAAGGTATCTATACTGAGAGCTGCATAACTTTGAAAAGGAAAATTAAAGAATACCTTAATAAATGGAGCAACATTCTGTATTCATAAATGGCAATTCAAAATTTTAAAAATGCTTTTGTACAAACACATAAATTAAGACCAAAATTCAATGCTATCATCCCAAAGATTCCAAACTGGCTTTTTTTCAGATTTTAAAATAAAATTCTTATGTTTAAATGGAAATTCAAATCATCAAGATTAGCCTATACAAATTTTCAAAAGAACAAATTTGGAGAAATTACACTTCCTGAATTCAAGGCATATTATAAAGCTACAGTATTTAAATCTACATGGTATTTTCATAAAGATAGACAAGTAGAACAATGGAACACCATGGACAGTCCATATATATTTCCACACATATATGCTCAACTAAGCCTAAACAAAGGAATGTAGGCAATTTTGTGGGGGAAGAAAAATGTTTTCAACCACTGTTGATGGGATAATTGGACATCTGTACACACGGAAAATGAATCTCAATCTGTACCTCACATATTATACACACATTAATTTAAAATGGATCATAGGTGTCTACACAAAATATAAAAATACAAAATATTTAGAATGAAACATAGAAGAAAATCTTAACATACTTGGAAATATTGTTAGATACAATTAACTTCTATGATCCATAAATGGTAAGGCACAATAAACGGATATCAATAAAGTGATAAGTTTTGCTGTGAGAATAAATTTATAAATATACTGATTAAAGAATTTATGTATGAGGAAAAATACCTGAAAAGCTTATTGGTAGTAAAGAAATACTAATGAGATTAGAAATATTTCATTATTAATAAGAAGAAATTGACAACAATAAAACATGAACAAATTCTTTCAACAGATATTTCATCAAGGAATATATATACATTGCAAATAATACACGAAAAGATGCTAGACACAGATAGATTATGTATAATACAATGTTATCACTTCTTGACACTTGAATGCCTAAAATTAAATATTGACCAGAGAAATTGTTTTTCAAGATGTGGAGCAACAGAAATCTCATACAACTTTTTACACCCCTTAGTCAAGATAGGAAGGCTAGGGAGTACTGAAGTTTAGTATTTCCCTACACCAAGTAGGTTAGGCTCTGGGAAAAAAAAAACATTTGCTTAGGCTGTGGTAATAGAATTGCCCTTGAAGACAGGCATTTATTAATGAGAACAAATTATTGTAGTTTTATTTCAAAATGATCAACTTTCCCTTCTTCTGCTCAAAATACAAAGGGATTTTTCTCTGAAATTCAGAGTGGGAATCAGATGGGGCTCCTGGAGGTTAAGTCTCCTGTAAGTGTGTGCCACTAAGGCTTGGCATCCTGGAAATTTTCTCTCCCAGGCTAGTCCAAGCTTGGACTGCAGCATTTCAATTGCCCTTTAGTTTTACTTCACAAGGCTGATTCCAGCTATGGATTCTGCTTCTCATAAAGTGTGATTCTTTGTACCTGCCTCTCTCTCAATTCTTTGTGATCTCAACTCTCTGAAGGATCTAAGATTGTTTGATATTTAGTTTTTCAGCTTTATTTTCTTTTGTGAGGGTGGAACTGATGATTTTCAAGCTGTTTATATGTCAGAACTGAAACAAGTTCATTATCACTCAATTATAGGCATTAAAAGCATTTTCCAGGATTGTTTATTTCTTAAATAAGAGATTTAGTGGGATATACTTTCTAATTTCCAAATTTACATAAAATCATTTTATTGTTCACTTCTATTTTAAATGCATAGTTCTGTAAATGTCTCTTCCTTAAAATTTATTGAGGGTGTTACAATGCTCTAATAAATATTTTGAAACAATCCATCACTGTATGCAAGTATATGTATTTATCAATTGTTGGATGTAAATTTGTATATATATCAGATCATCTTTATATGTCTTTTTTAATAGTTTTGTTTTATCTTTTATTCCTTACTCTTGCCTGCTTTATTTACCAGTAATTTTAAAATGACTATTTAATTGTTCCATTGTTAGGGGAATTTATCCTTTTTTCCATGAATCTTCATACATATTGAGGTGATATTAAGTGCTCATATCAGTCCAAGTCTAGAGAAAACATAGGGTAGAATCAAATGTCATAAATGAATTATAGTATATAATAAGAGATCATTTACAAAGATGTGGACAACACCAAGAAAAGAAGGTTGTGCAGAACACGGGGGCTAGTAAGTGCTGAACACTGACAAGCTAAATAGAGTTGATGAGGAAGCAGGTGTGGCTCAATGGATAGAGCTCCCATTTACCATATGGGAGGCCCTGGGTTCGCTTCCAGGGCCTCCTTGTGAAAGCAGGCCAGCCTGTGCAGCACGATGGGCTGATGCAGTGGGACCTCACAGCAAGGGGGAGATAAGCAGACACGGAAGAAACACACAGCGAATGGACACAGTAAAACACAAGCAGCAAGGGGGGGATAAATAAATAAAAAAAAAATAGAGCTGATGGTTAAGTGTATGTATCAACTTGGCTGGGTTATAGTGTCCAGTTATTTGATCATGCATGCTCTGATATGATTGTTACTGTGAGGGTATTTCATGGATTTTGATCATTTGTAGTTTGATTGCATCTATGGCTGAGTATATCTACAATCCATAAAAGACATTACTTTTGTTCAGAAAGCTAGAGTAGCACAGAATTAGCTGCATTACCTGGACTGCTCTGGGTCTGAGCAAAGCATCTTGGGCCTCCAGAGAATCAGTACCTGAGCCAGGCCAAGTCAAAGTTGTAAAGTTAATGCCTAGAGTCATGAGGGACATCACCATAGACAGCAGCTTAGTGACATTTGGTGAGATTCTGGTAGGCCCGCTTCTGGGAATATAATTACTAAGAGCTATCATAGACCTATTAATTTTTCCATTGCCATAGAAGATTATATTCTGCTCCTCTAGACCAAATTTCTTTCAGGCATAAAATAAATGACTAGGAGGATGTAAATACATGGGTTAGCTTTTGTTTCTCTTTCAAATTCTTTTTGTTTACTTTAGTTTTTAGCTAGTGTGAAGATGGTAAATCTGCATTCAAGAGTCTCAGCTTGTTTCTCTCTGTAGTAAAGATCCACTTCTCCTTGCAACCCTGATGGATTTGGTGATTATTTACAATCTGTTCTCATTGCAAACTTGTCAAAGTTCCCAAGGCATTTTAAGATTTTGAAAGTATTTTTGAGTGTTCACCTAGTTTTGCTTGAGTTGCTGTTTTGTAATTTTCTGTATTTACATCAGATTTAAATAATGGAGAAGAATTAGCAAAATAAGTATCTCAGGGACAATTCTTCCTGATGCAGCCTTAATCTAAGCTGAAGGCCACTCACACTTCTTGGTCAGTGAATAGCTCATGACATTTTGGTTTTGTGAGAATCCTACTAAGCATGTCTTAAGGTGATTACATATTATTTACATTTATTCCATCTAATTTCATTCTTAGGACCATAACTTCTCTTGCCACATAAGATACTTTCATTAGTATAAAAAGGTTTGTTGCATTATATAGGAGCTATTAGTTCTATAGCTGTTTTACAATTTTTATACAGTTTTATTACAAATTTATTCCTACATAACTTCATGTTCTTTAACTCAACAGATTACTCTACATACTCAGAGGACAGGTTTGGATATTCTCAATTTTTGAGGAAATGCTTTTTTAAACTACTTTGGGCCCCAAGATAATTTATATTAACACCCATGTTTGTTTGTTTTTTCTTATACTTAATTTTTGTCTAATATAAGTTCTTCCACCCATCTCCTTATGTCAGGAAACAAAACACTGGGCAAAGCCATTCACTTATGAAAATGCTGAAGTTAGAATTGTAAGATCTTTTTATTCTTTATATAAGCTTCACTACTTTTGCTCTTGGCAGAAGAGAAAGATATCCAGTATCATTGGTTCTACTTTATAATTGAATAAGAAATCTCAGATTAAATGTGGTGATTAATGTTAGCAACATAGAAATTATTAGGCATCTAAGATAGCATGCTTATCCTCCTGGTCCTTAGACTAAGCACTTGTATACTCCATCAGATTATCGTTCCCTTACTGTAAAACAACAACAACAACAACTCATTCTAAGTAGTAGTCTTTTAGGCACAACCTGATTTTGATTATGAAGGCATTTGGTTATGAGTAAAAGTGATGGTTTCAACATACTAGCTCTGTCCTCCTGGGTATACTACACCTGAATATCTCCAGTCTTCTAAGTGTGTGTTCTAAGAAGAAGGCAAGTCTTTCACCTCGTTAATTCCTTCAACATGGTGGGCAGAAAACTATTAGCTTTCTAAAGTGTTTCTAACAGCAGCCTCTAAAATGTGCCTTTAACATAATTACTAGAAAGGGGAGGCTTTTATACAATAACATCATGTATTCCTATATTCAGAGACCCAATTATTGCTGCCTCTAATTCCCTACTGCCAGCCAGTCATGGTAGTGAACCTACATAAAATATGATAAGAAGTAGTCACTGAAATTATTACCAACTAAAATAGGGTATATTTATTATCTCATTAAAACTTTGATTTTTTTTAAATTTCAAAAATAAATATTTAGCTTCATTGGGTATGTGGAATTCTAGGGTGAGATTGGTTGCATAAATTTATACAGGTAGTTAGTGGCGGAGACGGATAAAATTCCCCAATTATTTTACAAGGATAGAAAACAGCTGGAAAGCATTTTGCCTGCAGATAACATAGCATGGCTGTGAACAGCATGGAATCTGGCATCAGGTAAAGATTCATATCTTAGGTCTGCTACTTTGTATCTTAATTATATGGCATAATTGATTGAGCCCTCATATTACTCTAATTTCCCAAATATAATATGAGTGTAAGAATAGAACCTACTTAATTCATTGGGTTGTTTTAGAATTAAGCGTAGTAAAATATTTATAAAATACACTCCCATTAAAAATCATTTGATATGAAAATAATGCCCTAATTTAAAAGTATTTAAATGATTAAAACCTATAATAAAGCTAACATGACCTACATCATCATTTTTTCAGTTTATAAATCACATTAAAGCTTAAAATGTTATTAAATGTTTAATATTATGTTACGTATTACTTCATATAAATTAAGTTTCTTGCATGGATTCTGTGCTCACCTTACCAATATGGAAAATCAGAACAATGTAACTGAATTTGTCTTCTTGGGGCTATTGGAGAATAGGCAGACAGAGATACTCCTCTGTTTCTTGTTCCTGCTCTTTTTCTTGGCAGTCTTAATGAGGAAATTCCTCATCTTCCTCACCATCACCTGCAACAATCTAACTGAACAACCAATGTACTACTTTTTCTGCCACCTCTCCCTCATGGACCTCTTATTCACCTCTATTGTTCTTCCTTGGCTAATCAGAGACTTAGCTGCAGAGACAAAAATCATTTCCAATAACAATTGTGTGACAAAATCTTCACTGACCACTTCCTGGCAGCAGTGGAAATATTAATCTTGCTGTCCATGGTTTTTGTTGTCATTATCACGTCCCCACACTACAATGTGATCATGAACTGACTAAAGTGTGACATGTTTGCCATCGTGTCCTGGGTCTTGACCTTTTGGCATTCTATTCAGGTACTGCTCATGGTCCTCAAATTACCTTTCTGTGGCCCTAGTCAGATCAATTACTACATGTGTGATATGAAGTCTCTTTTGAAACTGGTCTTCAAAAATATTCATGTCATTTACGTCTTAGTTACTGCCAATTCAAGAATTTTGGGAGTTTTAACTTTTCTTGTCCTGGTGGCTTCTAAAATGCTCATATTCTACAACCTTTGGACACACACCTCTTCAGGGTAAAGTAAAGCTTCCTCAACATGTTGCTCTCACATAATGGTTGTAGTTTTGCTTTATGTGCCCTGTATCTCTACCTATATTCTACCTGCTGGGAGTGAAAACAAGGACAAGGATAAGGTGTGTTTTTCCTAATTTGACGGTATTAGAATATAATTTGATTAGTTTTTCTTTCTTCTGTGTGTCTTTCTTTTTGCAAACACTG